>JAFELO010001292.1:216745-234816 GCA_017140195.1 Eumaeus atala | reverse complement strand
GAGGGATATAGGAGGTGGCCCATCAAATGAAATTTAGAGGGTAAACATAATATTTTTTATGCGGACGTCTTACACTCCTCCCCCTGATGTGCCATCGGAATGACATAGAACTCACTAAACCCGACTTTATCGCTGTCACACACATTAAAGGAATCATTTTTGTCATCTCTCATTTTATCAGTCTACAATTATAAAATAAATTTTATAATTATAAAATAAACAAGAGTTGCATCTCCGTAGATGTTGTCATCCATTTGACTGTATATTCTGGCGACGGCAGGACCGGGTATATATTCAAGTCTATAAATTAAATATAACTACAGGCACGTCGCATCCTTTCACTCCATATTCAACCTCGGTGAAAGACAATTTCGCCAAACCAATTTCAAGAAATGTCCTACGATACTTCCACAATCTAATATATATTCTAGGACGTGGCTCCGCAGAAAATTTTGATTGTTGGAATTGGATAAATATGTATGTAACGCGTAATCGAACTCGAGGTCCGATGATATCCTTTTTCTATAGTTTAGTAACATGGGATATCAAATTTTATTAATATGGGATATTATTAGCTTTATTTCAAGAACAGTAGGCACGTTAGCCGGTTTCGTTCCCACTAAAGTTCAATCCGGTGCATCTCTTCCCATATGCGGGAAAAGAGGGCGTCTGTTCCCCTTCCGTCTCCCTAAACTTGAAGACGAAAGTCTTCGCTAGTCCGATGAACTATTGCATATGCGGATGTAGTGTCATGCACCATGCATGGCACTACCTCCTCCTATGCTGCGTGGCACTACCATTTCCTAAAGAGCTATTAGGAAGATAACTGACAAATAAACAAAAAACTTAGAGGTCTTCAAGAAAAGAGCATACCTCTTCCTTCAAGGCCGGCAGCGCGTCTGTGAAACGCCTACTCTTGCAAATGGCGGCGGTAGTCACTATCCTCCTGCTCGTTTGCCCCCTATATCATAAAAAAAATATCAAAAAAATTCGTTGCCACAGATTCTAGGTCTAGAGCCAATTTATTAGAAGCATTTTAATGGTAGTTCACCGGCCTTTATTGTTTTTGTATTCGTAAGGGAACAAACGAGTATGTAGTGTTTTTCGCACCTGACTACCGATGATTCTAAGTATTCCCAAAACCAGAGAATATGTTGATGTGTCCCCACGCAGGCCAACAAGACTCTCACAAATTGCACAAAAACTGACGGTCATCACTGCATTTCGGTGTTTTAAGAGCTAAAAGTATCTCTCCGTCATACAGAACCATATCAGCCGCAATGCGTGAACGGTGATCCATTAGAGGAATACTTAGAATTATTGGAAGTCAGGTGCGAAAAACACTACAGACTCGTTTGTTCTACGCAACAAAACAAAGAGGCAGCCATGTTGAAACAGAAATAAAGTGTTACACTTTGAATATGTTTTCAAAAGTACCCCTACCTACAAGTGTTACAGGAATAATTATGTAACAGGCTTAATATGTAACGCTTATGAGAGTGTTACAGTTATCGAAGTGTTTTCGAACCCCCGCCTTAAATGTAGCCAAGTGTCCGGTTCGCCTGCGAACATTGGTTGACAGCCTAACGTGACATAGACACCAGTTCCGTGGCTATCGTTCACTCAATACGCAGCTCGGCGCTCACCGTTCGGTGACGAAAAGCGTGACAGAACGTCGACGCGATTTCCACTTTTCTTTTGTTCAACGCGTCCAAAGAAGTTCTCACTTCAAAAAAGGTTTCATTTTATGTGGTAGTGGTTTGCTGCTCGCAAGCTAACATTCGCTTCACTAAAAGTCTCTTCATTTATGATTATTTTTTTTTATAATTCTGTCACAGACCGCAAAACATTAAAAAATATTATAACGAAGGGTCAACTTCAATTTTTTTAGTGCTGAAAAAAAAACCGCGGAAACAGTAAAATTACTGTCTGTGTTTTTTTTTTAAACTACACTTGTAAAAATTATGAAATCGATATTAATCATTTTTACGCAAACAACATATTACAGCGAGGTTTATAACTGACTCCATGACAACGGATTGTGCGTAACTCTCCTCGAATGTTTAGCTAGAGGTAATGTGAGACTGCATCTCTCGCACACATGACACTGCCGTAAGATCACGGCTATGCTGTCGCGTTTCATGCGATTTTTGAGTAGCCGATGACCTATTGAAGGGTAGCGGAAAAGAGGACAAGGTGCATGACAATACAATCATGCAAATATCTAAGGACGTCGGTTATCGTCATAAGGCTCGTTTGTCCTCCTACTCGATACAAAAACATCGAAATGTAGCTACTTACAGTACGGACGAGGGCCGAGGACACAGCTAGCGATAGCAAAAGTTCATATCACTGGAAGTATAGTAACAGATTATATGCTATCGTATCATTACGCTATTATAGTGAATCATTCATTTCCGTCATTAATTCAATTGGTGACTATCATGTGGACTGATTCGTAAGATTAAAATGATTACCGATGACTAAAAATTACGGGCCATTTATATTGACATTACCTAGTGTGTGCTAAAATTTGAAGCCTTGTTTACAATACACAATAGTTCTTTTCGTATTCGTCCTTCTAGCCAGACTGTATGATTGCCTAGCAAAAATAAAACATGAAGTTTAAATGCTTCAGTTTTCAATAGCAGAGAAAGGGGACAAGTTAATTAATCTTTTATAGTTGCCATACAGCAGCAGGAATATCGGATGAATATCTAGCTTTGGCAGCTGAACAACTGTTTTCGAGATTGTTCGTTTGACAGTTCAATCTGTGCCACAACTAGGGGTGAGATTTATCAGCAAAATATTGTTTTTTATAACTCTTTTGTGTATTGACAACACGCAGGGATCTAATATTTCAGTGTGCTGGTGAGTCAATCATTTTGTATATTATCTATATTTATGCTAATGTTATAAAGAGTAAACATTTCATTGTTCATTTGATCGTTTAATTATTTGTTTGTTTGCATTTAATAGGCTCTAAAATGTGAACTGCTAGTCTATTTATAAAAAAAAAACTAATAGCCGATGCAATCAGACGTTTAATTTGACTTCTTACTATTACTCATGAAAATTTCCATAATGGCTCATCCTACGCATAATTATGTGAGTGAAAAGGAGAGGATATTCTCCTGCCACGCGCGCGCGCTTAGATTTTTCTGAAATGCACCTGTGACACTCTATAACAAAGACATGTGTCGTGGCCCATTCGAGCGAAGGATATCTGTGGGCTAGAGTAGTAGTCAAAAGACGATTACTGAAGTCCTACACACGCTGTTCTGGTATCACTTACCTCAAATATTTCCAGAAAGTTAATATAAAATCACCAATTTGGTTGTTTGTATATACGAGGGCTGATTGATAACTGGCCGAAACGACGAACTTAAAAAAAGATAGGCAAACAAAATTTAATACATTATATTCTATCATCTTTTCGAAAATAGAACGCCAAATTTGAATTTATTCGAACTGACAGAATTTTCTCAAATCAAAAAAGGTAGGTAGGTAAGGTGTTTTACCTTTTAAAACTAAGACTTTATCGCCGCACGAATTACGTTTCTTTCCATTGTTGAGAAAATTCTGTCAGTTCGAATAAATTCAAATTTGGCGTTCTATTTTCGAAAAGATGATAGAATATAATGTATTAAATTTTGTTTGCCTATCTTTTTTTAAAACAGCAACCGTGATTAAAGTCAAGCTAGACAGTGTTTAAGGCAATACTGCTCCTGTATTGAGTACAATTCATACGTGGGTTGATCCTGATTTTAAACGTGGGAGACAGAGCTGCGAAGACGCCAGCAGCCTGGCCGTTCAAATGAAGTCACAAATCCGGACATGATCAAAAAGATTCAAAAAAGCGTTTTGAATGATCGGCGCTTAAAGTTGTAGCAGATAGCAGAGATGGTAAGCACTTCCTCTGAACGCGTTTTTAACAATTTACACCCACATTTGCGAATGAAAAAGCTTTGCGCTCGATGGGTGCCGCCTTTGCTCACTGTTAACCAAGAGCAACGACGAGTGGACGATTCGTCGGAGTGTTTTGTGCTGTTTAAGCGTGACACTAACGAGTTTTTGCGGCTTTATGTGACAGTAGATGAAACATGGATACGTCGTCATTATACTCCTAAAACAAAAGAACAATCTAAGCAGTGGACTGAGAGCGGAAAACCTGCGCCGAAGAAAGCAAAAACGGTTTTGTCAGCTGGCAAAGTGATGGCGACTGTTTTTTCGGGATGCTCGAGGGTTTACTTTAGTGGATTATTTGCACAGAGGAAAAACAATAAATGGAGAGTATTATGCAAGCTTGCTACAAGAATTTTGTGAAGAAAGAAACGGCTTCATTTAGCCAAAAATAAAGTTTTATTCCACCACGATAACGCATCTGTGCACTCGTCAAGGGTTGCAGTTGCCAAACTCCGTGAATTGCAGTCCGAATTGTTACCGCATCTCCCCTATTCCCGTGATCTGGACCCGTGCGACTTCCCAAATCTCAAGAAATGGTTAGGTAGGCCGAAGATTTTCATCAAATGATGAAGTCATTGTCGCCGTGGACGTGACTTCATAATCTTTAGTTAAACATTAATACAACTAGACCGCGAGGCATTCATAACATTTTACATGGCACATTTAAGGTCGTTTCATCTATGCATATAATAAAACAATAAAAATAGTGTGTCTGCAACTCTCTCGTCACCGCTAAACTTTTAGGAACTATTTGTATGTTACCCGCGATTTCGCGTACACTTCAGATAGAGCCACATTCAAAAGTTATTATTTCTATACCCTACGTGCTCTTCCGACATAATGTTAAGTTTCATTATGGTCGATTCAGTAGTCTTTACGAGGAAGGGTAACAAACATCCATACCTACAAACCTTCGCGTTTATAATATCAGTAGGATACACGTATTTTCTAAAAAATGATCGAGGGCGGTGTTAAAACACCAATAGAATGCAACACAACGATTTAAAAAATGATCGAGGGCGGTGTTAAAACACCAATAGAATGCAACACAACGATTTAAAAAATTGCGTATACCTAAGTCTGTTTGTGTATAAACGCTAATCTCTGAAGGTGCTCGCCGTTATTGATACTTTGTACAATATAGGCTATAATCATTTAGGTGGCTCATCTGAGGCATGTGGAACCCTAAGAGTCCAATGAAGTAATTAGGAATATGGAAATAACGTTTTAGGAACACGTATTGAGCTTAATTAACATTTTCTTTTGAAATAATATTTCCTAATATTATATATATTTACAATATCAGATGCGGATACCTAAGCGCCAAGCCAAACCGTAAGATGCAATGGTTAATTATTTCACTATATCCAGGCAGGCGAAGTTGCGAGCATCCAATAACATATCAACAGAGTAAAGAACCCTGAATACGTCAGCTCCACTTATTCTCGACGACTTCTGTTGAATCAATTGACAGTGATTCATTATATTTCCGTTCCGGAAGACTTATCTCGTAACGGAACACTCTTCCGTGCCAATTAATTATTCCTTACATTATTTATAATGTATGAGGCTGCATTCGTTTTCCCCTTGGCTTTTCCATTCGAAGTCCGAAGTCCATACATTTCCTACACGTCTTTATCTAATGCATAAAAAGTGTTGACTCCTTAGAACCGACTCGAGCGATCTTTATCAAATTTTCTATGTATAATTTCGTTCTAATTAGAATCACTTGTCAAGTAAATGGAACCAAAGGAAACTCATAAAACGCACGAAGAGCTACAAGTAGCTCAATTTGCGATGTGCCATGCCAGCGAAATATACCTCCCCGTGATGGCGCCGTCCGGCTGCAATGCAGCATGTCTTTTTTTATAGAATAATGGGGCAAACGAGAAATCGGAGCCTCTTTACGACTACATTACCCATGAACATCCACATAATTAATATGCCGATGCGTTTCCCTCCTTCCCCCCCCCCCCACAATGGATCACCAGCTACTCACAAACCGCACGAAAGACGACACTGGAGATGTCACTTTACGGCGGCATTATGTAAACGAGAGGCACCTCTCCGGTCGTGCCGGCCCAATTCCGTTGCATATGACTATGTAGTGTCATGCAATATGCATAGCACTACGGAGGTAGTAGGTGGTAGTAGGAGGAGTCCTATGAAGCATGGACTATCTCTACCTGAATAAACACCAATTCTCCGCTACGACCGCTAGAAGTTAAGCTCCTGTAACAATCTAACTTTTGAATATGACGTTGTAAATACAGAATTACCGTTCTCATTTTGGTAAAATGCGAGTTGGCCGACTTGGCTGTACTAAAGCGAAGTATCGAATAATACACGGGCCCCAACTTGGCTCGTATAATTTTATTTCACGGAAGTTATCTGTTGTGTTGCTATTATATCAAGCGCTGCTCGTTTTCATAACGTTATAATATTCATAGTTGTATTAGTTTATTGGTAATTGTGAGCGTGTTAATTTATTGTACGTATTTGGCTGCGATTTTTTTACTATTAAAATATCTGTTTATTTAAGAACAGCTTTTGTTATTCTTCGATTATTATTTTTATGTATATGTATATATGTACCGAATATGGGGTTAAACGAGCATTCGGAGCATTTTTACGACTACCGACGCCCACATCTACATAATTACTATGCATATGCGTTGCCCTCATTTACCCCCTCCCATCCATGTCCCCCCATACCCAATGGGCCATCGGCTACTCACAAACCGCACGAAATGCCACACTGAAGATGTCACTTTACGGCGGTACTACGTACCTCCCCGGTCGTGCCGACCCAATTCCGTTGCATGGCACTACATCTTCCTATGCAGCATGGCACTACCTCTTGCTTAAGTAAGAGATAGAGCCGTGCTGCGTTGCAGCGGAATTGGGCCGGTACTACCGGGGTAGTACCTCTCGCTCACATAATGGCACCGTACGCGAAACCACACGAAACATTGCACCATAGCCCCCCGGTCGTGCCGGTCCAATTAGGCTGCAATGCAATGCAGCATGTCACTACCTCTTACCAAAATCTTATATAAAAATCTTAGGGATATTTATTTAGAATATATAGTTTATATACATTTGTAGTTTAATTACAGGTGTTTGGGTATAAATTACCTCATATCTTTTTTACGACTTTCTAGATCATACGTGCCAACGACTTGTTAACTTACACATTAGCTGATAAGTGATAACTGTTTCCTGCTCTATACTATTTACTTGGATACTATTTACCTTCTTTTCTCGCTGGGGAATGCACTTGGGCATGCTCCCAGGGTTCGAAAAAACTGGCGGCAATATGTGCGACTCGGGAGCAAAAATAAAACTCCCATTAAAAAGTCAGCGGTCTTCCTATTCACCCATCAATGGGAGGTGGAACTGTTCACCTACCATTCATAACCCACCCCTCTAGCTGTCATCCTAGCACGACACACCCATACAAACTCATATTTGTCTTTACTTTCCTTATTATTTCTTATATATTACAAATATCTTTATATATTAAAAAAAGATCACATATGTACGTCAAACGTAGGTCAACTTTGATGAGTTGTCTCGCTAACACCTCCCTGTTGGTACGGAACATGCGATGTGCGAACGTGACTCGCCCTTGAGCGGTTTTATGTCAACATATTACAACATCAACGCTTTTAAACCACTTTAAAAAATATATGGATTCTTTACTTCCGACGAAGCGGAAATGAACAGTTACATTTTTTATTGATCACCACCGGTCGCCCATAACCATTCTTTGACAACTGGGCTGGCTCAGTTAGTAACGCGGCGGTTCGTCTGCGTGATACGCCAGGGGTAGTGGGTTCGAGTATCCTGAGTAGCTGACCCGCCGTGGAGCTGCCGGGTTGGGTGAACAACTGTTGTCACTTAGGGATATAAAAAGGAAATAGTAGCCTTTTCAAACCTACTGAATATACATATAAAATTTGGTTGAAATCGGTAAAACCGTTTTGGAGGAGTAAGGTATCAGACAATGTGATACGAGAATCTGATAAAGATTAACGAATATCCAGATGTGTTGTTCGTCTTCAGCACATTATCCACAATAAGCCCGCAGGACTCTTACAAACGATTGAAACGCGACAGTTTTTGCCTAAGGGTTGAAGTACTTGACGTTCTTGAAAACAGTCCTCTAACTTGGTTAGGTGCGGAAGTTGCAATCAGGCTGGCACCAAGGGGCTGGCCTTAACATCCCGGTTTTACATCCGTGCGATTCGGACACTACCTACACGTAACTTCCGACACCATTGAGGATTTCTCCAGGTTAAAAGAAAGAACCAAAGAAATTGGAGGAATTTGATTGACAAGTGTATTCGTCGACTGACCTTTTCGCTTTTTTTTTGTGTCCTTATAGCCTAACTGTGGTAGAGCAATAAACATCCCCATGTTTGTTGCTCTTCCATACAGAAACGAAGTACATGATTTATATGAAATATGCCACGGACATAAATTACAATCTGCAATAATGTAAAAATTTGTTTGCTTCGTTAAACAATGGTTGTTGTTCATTGAGGTACATTCTACGAGGATGAAAGCGCGGTGCCCAACTAGCCAAATATAAATCAAACAGATGTTTATTTAAAACAATAGTTTTAAACAATAGTATCTTAAAAAGGTACATGAAATTTTGTGAAATCTTTCACCAATCTATAATTTTATTGTTATTTAAGGCTTGGCATTACGCCAAATCCATTGAAATTGGATCCCATGTACCTGCCTGTAACAGATAAATTGCAAAGGTATTGTGTGCCCTAACGATGAGTCGGTAAAATAGAGGGTACACTGCAACAGAGAGCTTATGCTCAGAAAGCCGTACAGTGAATCACCAATTAAATTTACCTGTATACACATTCATGTGCTCACTTAATTTAGTCTGGTAAAAATGTCGCTAACACCAATATACCTGCGTTCAATTTGATACTTTAAGTTTTGGTGGCAAAATACCTAGTAAACTTACACTTTTACATGTATTTTGCCATGAATTCATCACTGGGCAATAGCGGCGTCGTTCAATTGTTTTTTTTTTTTTGTGGATACACTAGATTTGGGAGATCGTGACATCATATGTCCTATTATATTTATGTTTGAAGGAAATTTGGTCTGAGTGAAACCGATTCGCGCTATTTTGGATTCAACGTGCAAGTTCTTCATCCTACAGAAAGATCCGTGATATGTATTTTTTAGCTGAATAAAAATTGTCTATGTTCAAATGTGGGTAGAAACAATGCCGATTACGAAAGCTGTTCGTGTGTCTCCTATTTTTTATACCATGTGGGGACCAACGGGCGTTGGAACCATAAGGATTACCTTCGCCCAGTAACGCACATGTAGAGCGTTTCCCTCCTTCACACCATAGCACAAAAACATTATTCACAAACCACAGAAAACGCAAAAATATGTCACTTAAATAATCACTTTTAAGTCAGTATCATGTGAGTGAAAAGTACGTCCCCAATCGTGGGGTAACGACCGGGGTACGGTCAGCATGGTATTGATACTTCATACTATAAAAACTACTAAATTATGTTAAAGGTTAATTATCAAATATATTTCGCAGGTCCACCAACATGTCTTCCCCGTCCAAAAGTCGATACAAGAAGCAGTCGCAGTTAAGAAGAATACTTAACAAAAGGATACCGGTGACAAGATGGCTACCAGATTATAATTCTGAAAAAGCAGTCGCTGATTTGATCGCGGGTGTGACTGTGGGGTTAACAGTTATACCACAAGCGCTGGCCTATGCCACACTTGCTGGACTACCACCCCAGGTAATTATTTCGTCTAAAATATTATAAAACTGGAGAGTATGTTTTGTCTGAACGCGCAAAAGTGTGAAAATAGGCAAACATACTATGTAGTGATGAATTTGAAGTGAAAATGCATTTGAGGTCTGTGGATTCAATAAAAAAAAGTATACAAGTTATTCCCAAGAGTCTTGACTAATCGTCCCACCACAAAGCTTGACGAATTCCAGCCACCTAAGCAGGCTGGGTTGCGCAGAGGATTTAGAAACACGGACCACATTTTCACGATAAGGCAAGTTGTACAAAAGGCACATGAATACAATCAGCCGCCGTGCTTGCCCTTGTGGACTATGAAAAAGCTTTTGACTCTGTCGAAACCTGGGCTGTTCTAAAAGCTTTACAGCAATGTCAGGTCGATTGGCGATACGTCGAAGTACTGAGAGCATTGTATGACGCTGCTTTTATGTCCGTTCTGATTCCGGGAGGTCAAACAAGGCCAATCCAATTGTATCGAGGAGTGCGACAGGTGGTTGTCATTTCCCCGAAACTATTCACTAATGCTTTGGAGAACGTCTTAAGGCTTTAAACTGGGCAGAATGCGGCAAAAATATTAACGGTGAGTACCTCTCACATCTTCGTTTTGCCGACAATATCGTTGTTTGGCCGAATCGTTCTAAATAAATCCTCCCGACGTATTAGCCTTAGGATAAACTTGGACAAGACAAAGGACATGTCCAACGAACTCGTTCTCCCTAGGCTGGTCAATCGATGGTGCTATTCTCGAAGTCGTAAAAGAATACGGGTACTTCGAGCAACTGCAATAGTTCGTAATTAGGTAGATATACTTTAATTGGGCCGCATTCCGGAAGCTCCGTCACATTCTCACGTCGCCTATGCCGGAGAGCCTAAAGACAAAAATCTTCAAAATGTTTGGCTTCAAATAATGCGTTCTCCCCGTGATGACCTACGGGACCGAAACATGGCCTCTTAATTTAGGACTGGTCCGCAAGTTTGCGGACTATTGAACGTGCTATGTTAGGTGTTTCTCTGTCCGGTAGAATTCTTAACGAAGTCATAAGGCATAGAACTTAAGTATCCGATATCACGCGACGAATAAGCTTGCTGAAATGACAATGGACTGGTCACACACTCTGAAGCACAGATGGCAGATGGGCCAGTAAGGTTCTGGAGTGAAAAAGAAACTGAAAAGGACTGAAAAAGAAGTGTTGGTCGACCGTTCACTGTCGGTCGGTCTGGGATGGATGAGGCCTGTGTTAATAATAATGATGAACCAAAATTTCTCTGCGTTTCTCTGTAAAGGGAAGTTTTATATATGCAATACATTATACAAAACATTATTTAAGCAATGATAATACTTATTACTAGCGATCCAGTCCGGCTTCGTCTAGTAATAACCGGTGGTCAAGTAATAAATACACTGAAACCTTCCTGTGGAATCGCTCTGTGCATGGGCCAAAACGGCCTGAAAATTCCTTTTCTACAATTTGAGTAAAACTCACTTCAGGAGGACAAACAGCTTTGTGGTCTTTGCTTTATATATAAGACCAGCGCCCTACGGAAACCGTACCTGCGTCCTTTTGTACCAGTCCTTTCTTCCTCCGGTCCTTTTGGCCATTGCGTTATTTGCCACATTTTGAGAAATATCCGTGCGCAGCCGAGACCGACGCTCAGTAATAATATAGACACTCTATTTGCGATTTGACTGCATAGGAAATTGTATTCACAATTCAGTATAAGTTGTGCCGTAGTAGAACGCTACCAACTAAAGTCACAGCCACGTCACAATACGTCGACTGATAAATATGGGCACTGCTTGTCCATTTCTACGCAGTAAGTCAGTGTAACAGAGAACTGATTCTAATATCTGCCACGCGTTGTGTGACTAACACTCTCTACTGTGTTTTAAACAGTGAAAGAAAATGGAGATACAAGAAAAATGTATGGGGACTGGTTTTGACAGATCCATAAAGTTCTCGGGATTCTGTTGAAGATACCAGTGGTTGGCGATGACAATAATAAAGAGATTAAGAGGCGGTCTGCGATTGATTCTATATTCGTTCACATTTATAATAATAGTGCCAGTTCTATATTGTATGATACTCTACGGTCTCCTTTGAATTGGCATAATTTGACTTAAAATCATGGATGGTTCAGGCTAGTCTTCCTCCTTCCTTCTATTGAAATGATGTTATATGAAAGCGCTTAATGTCACATTGCAATGAATATAGTTTTGTTTCTATCGGTCGCTTTTAGTGCATACGGCATTTCTACGCCTCATCTTAAGACGTTAATATTGATTTGCCACAATTCACCGACCCGGTTAAGTAATGCGAAATTCCGGAAATACGGATAATGGGCGTTTATTGTGGGCTCCAGTATGACTCATCGGCTATGTAACAATGATATATACGTACAAAAATTGAAGGAACTTATTTACAGAAATTCCGCGCTTGCGGTTTGGTTTATCTGACTCCTTCGTTTCCTGTTTTGGTTGTTATCGTGTTTGGTATTTGATTGCTTAAATCAGACGTCGCACTTGACGTTAAAATCGATTCGTAGCGGATTTTTTAGGTACACATTATTTCAACTCGTATTAAGCCGTTAAGGTTAGACACGGGAAAACAGGCGAATTAGAGACAGACACTTTTGTGACTCGTGCTCAGTACAGTACTGCAGGAATTTCAGTGGAAACCGAATAAAGAATATTATATACCGTTTTCAATCTATTGAAACAGAAATTAAGTGTAAGAAAAGTAATTAATTGTTACAGCCAATATTGGCATGAAATGGTCATGTTTCTCTATCTGCCTCTTTCACGTTAGGCAAAGCAGTAGGGAATCCAACATACATACCTCTAAAACCGTAGAAACAGGTTTAAAAGGGTGCAATGATCGTCATAAGTGCTACAGGAATAATTCTGTAACAGATTTAATCGGTAACACCACTTGTGAAAGTATTACAGTTATCAAGGTGTTGTGTAGTCCCTACTTTACTGTGCTAACTTTTATCGCGTTTGCGAAATGCAATAATTTTGATCGGTGTTCTGACTATTCGACGACAAGTCGATACGGTCATTTTCCCGCCACCTTTATGGTCGACGATTGGTCGATAACTTCTCAAATAGTGTCGACTATTCGACTTCTTACTGTTGCGCCAGAGGTCGCGGGTTTAAATCCCGCTCATCATGGATCCCAGATCATGTATCATATGTATTTCTATAATAAAACTCTTAAATTGTATAAAAGAAATTGGTCCTCTCTATTTATCTGCGAATGCATCACCAAATGGAGTGAAAGAGAAGACTTTTTACATTCTCTCGTTCACGGGCTCTGCTCATTCGGGACATTACAATGATTGATAACGATACTATTACGTCATACTTCAGTAAGAGGACACCACGACGTTGCGCTCAAATGATACTGATGAGGCTGATGATAGCTATGTTTCTTTGTGATAGGGACTTTTGGGTAGCAGGTAGCAGTAACTAAGGAGGATAACTCGGTTGCACAAATTGTGCGGATGTTTCCATCGGATGTTTTGGTTGTTGTGGACGCCCACGCGTTGATAGTCTGCAGAAGGTTTCGACGACTCGTTTATCCCTCTATAACATATATTTTTTTGTGCGTGTAAGCAGAGTTAACGATTTACAAGACGTTATCACGTCATTATTATCTATCTAGTGTCTGTAACACATGTCCTAACGGTACTTAGCACAGGGCTGAGCTAACGTGTTGTGATATATGTACATATTATTATTATTATTAAAGGATTATGAAAGTAACGTCGGTGATAACTGATATGACATAACATCAATCTAATCAGCACATTTATCTACCCCTCGTATTCATTACGCACATAGATTACAAAATAATATTAGGAGGTAGTGCCATGCTGCATTGCTGCGGAATTGGGCCGGCACGACCTCTCGCTCACATGATACAGGTGTAAAGTGACATCTTCGTAGTCGCGATTCGTGGGGTTTGTGAGTAGTCGGCGGCCCATTGAAGGGCAGCGAAAAGAAGGCAACGCATCGGCATAGTAATTATGCTTTTGTTCATGGTCGTCGGGCGTCTTATATTATAAAAAATGGCCTTTTGCAGTCAAATCCATCCCACGCGAAAATACCTTTAATTCACATAAAACCAGAGTGGAATTATGGATATACCATTGCATTTTCTACATTTTCTCAGTGTCCTTTAAACGCGATTTCCTTACCACAATTTCCGGACCGAAAATCCTTAGGGATTTTCAAGAAAAAAGTTTTATTCTATTTTAAAAGGCCGGCAACGCGTCTGTCGAAACCTCTGGTGTTGCGGATGTCTATAGGCGTCGTTGACTTACCATCCAGGTGACTACATGTTTGTCCTCTATACTATAAAAAAGTCCGATTGGCCCAACGAGGTAGAGTTTAGGAGGGATTTTGCATATTGTCGGGATACCCTTAGATAATTATGTTACGAAAATAAAGCCTTTTATAAGGATTGTGCAGTGTAAGATACCACCGTGGAGTGAAAGGTACATTGCTGCGTTTCGTGCGGTTCGGCGAAGGATATCTGCATAATGATAATGCAGATTTTTATGAGCATATATATATGCAATAATTATCCCCACTATACTATAAATTAAAAAGTTTTACTTCGCATAACACAACTGACGTCCTAAGGCGACGCCGAAGTGATTCATTTACATGTTCCGCTTACCAAATACAAAAAAACAAACCGTTCACAACGGAACCTTATTGTTCTCGTGTGATATATTGTTTGGAAAAATATAATATAATCCTTCCAAGTGTAGATATTAAATAAGTTCTTCTCCTTTCCGAGAAAATCTTTTCCCACAGTTGCTCTCGGAAAATGTTATCCAATTTTCCACCAATGTCTGTTATTTACATAAAGGGTTTGAACTGGGTAAATATTTACGTATTTGTTTTCGAAACAACATTAAACCGTTGAAAAAACATCTAAATAAGATGTTCGCTTGTTAATAAATAGGGACGTACTGGTAAAAATATAATGGCTCCTTAAAGCAGCGAGCCTTAGGGAGCCTTGAGCTTGGAGCTTTGAGCTTTGTTACAAGTTGAATCGACTTTATTGTTGAAAATGTTATTATCTGTTTAATTATATTTTATGTAAATTGTTTATCGACCTTATCTATATTTTTACGCGGCTGCGTCACAAGGCAGGTAATGTTTTTCGAGTGTTTGTATGTATGTAGATTTCTGTGTTCTCTGTGTGTAAAGTATGAACGGCTTGTATGTATTTCCACGTCTGAAGTGCCGCTAGATTTGTCTTGATAACGCGAGTGCCAAGAGGTACATTAAAAAAAATGAAAAGCAAAGTATTTGTAGGAACCGTTTGTCTAACGCGCCAACTAGCGGTTGACTCCTGCAATTTTCGGACAATGTTAGCAACACAGCAACGAAATACGCTGCATTATACGTAACAATCAAAAAGAACATTGTTTATCAAGTAGATTTTTGTCAATATTTTGAATGTGTCCCGACTGTACAAGCCTTGTTTTGTCTTTTCAGTTAGCAGTCGGGTTTTTGTTCTTTTAATTGTTACGTATGCAGCGTATTTCATTGATCGTCATTATCGTAAGAGGTAGTGTCATGCTGTATTGCAGCCGTATTGGGCCGATACGACTGAAGTAGCTCGCGCTCACATGATACCGCCTTATAGGGACAGCTACGCTATAGAGTACAGTAAAGTTTGTGATTTTTCGATAGACCATTGTGGACTGCACAAAACCGAGCGATATGTCATGTTGTACGGCCTCCAACGGACGACAGTTGGTCCAGTCTTTCACCAGGATTTGGTCGCAACGGAACAGAGTTTTAGGCAATTGAAGACACTTGCGCATACATGGCACGCGAAGAGGAAGGATATGTAACGACGTAGCTGCATCGAGATAATCAGGACTGACGAGGCCGATGACAACCTCTGTCTTTGTGGTGTCAGGCCCCAGAAAGGTGAGAAGAATGTGTAGGGAGTCAAGAATTACACGTCGGGGAATGGAACCGGTGGGCAAACCCCCGTGCATCTCCCATAATTCGCTCCGTATACCGAGAGGTGGGTACTCCTACCCATGGGTGAAGGTGGGTAGGACCATTGGACGTACATAACATAGACGTTTTTTCCTGTGAACCTAACTTGGAGGGCATGATCACATTCATCTGCAATGCAGTGTAACTGTCTCCTTTTCAAAGCTTTAAGAGCAGTGGACATAAAGATAAACGTCATTCATATGTCATAAATGTAATTATTCAAACCGGCGCAACGTGATGGGTCTTTTACGATGATAGTAAAATGGGAGTATATGTCAAGTCGTAAAACGATACCTCCGATTCAGTTTCCGACTCTTGGTCTATTTCGCTATCACAATAAAATTCCATAGACAAATGTGCCTGGCGTATTGGAGCGCAATAAAATATTTATGTCTCCGTATCGAAACGTGTGATGTAAAAAATCTACAAGTGTAACAAAAACTGTAACTAGTCTCACTGGAACATCTAGTGCATTTACTAGGACGTTAGACCACGCAAACCTTTTTATAGTGAAAATCGACTTTGAAATTATTGTTTTAATGGATATAAGGTATTTTTACTCCGTCGTTGGTTCCCTAATAATTTCAACAAAAACTAACCGTAAGAGCAAAAAGATGAGGTAGGAAAATAAGTATAATAAGTAGTATGTAGTGCCATGCTTCATGGGAGGAGGTAGTGACATGCATGGTGCATGACGCTACACCCTTCTATGCAACGGAAAAGGGCCGGCACGATCGGGGAGGTCCCTCTCGCTTACATAATACCGCCGTAAAACACAAACGTCTTCAGTGTCGCGTTTCGTGCTGTTTGTGAGAAGCCGGTGGCCTATTGGGGAGAAGGGGGGTAAGGCATCGGCATAGTAATTATGCGGATGTTCATGGGCGTCGGTAGTCGTAAAGTGGCTGCTTAATCTGCTTAAATTTTGTTGGTAAATTATTTCGAATTTTAAAGTATATATAACTTGTGTGTACACTAGCAGTTAAAGAATATCATTTTCATAGATCATGATACGTCTTATGTGTAACAACAAGCGCTGCTCGGTCACTCGGACGTTATCTGTCCTGCCAACTTCACTTAATTACGTTCAATTCCGTTCTGATTGGAACTCGATATTTGCCGTATATGCTTTCATGTTCTGGTCTTGGTTCAAGCTATCTTTATGTAGGCATGTTAGACTGCCTCGTGGCCTAGTGGTAAGCGTGTTCAACCAGTCGTGGTGTCCTGGGTTCGAGCCCCGGGTCGTATTTCTAGCGACATGCTGAAGTCAGGAAGATCGCAGTGTTACACCCCGGTGCCTCGGAAGCACTTTCAGCTGTCCCATTGGAATAGGAAAATCAAGGAACAGGGAGTGCACTTGCGCACTATAATTTGTCTTGTGGAGTTGTCTAGTCTCCATAGAGATGAACGCCGTGGCCGAAATTCGGCTGTGACGACGACTTTAAACATGTAGCATGTACCTTTTTGGAAGTATTGATGTCTTAAATTTACGCGAATGTTGCTCATTTCAATAAAATTAATTTAACGGGCTTTACCGCGGTTTATTTTCTTATTTTAAAAAGCTTTACAGCAACCATGGTCACGGGTCCTCCCGTGCTCTCTTGACACGTAGGGCTAGTTAAATAATTAAATAAACCGCGATAAAATCCGAGAAAGTAGTTATTTCTGTGAAGTGTTATGTTGCATTGTAAGCGAAAGGGCGGGCACCTCACGGTCGTATGATTACGCGAACAGCTATGCTTGTACATAGACTAAAATTATATTTTTTTTTCGACTTCATCTGGAGAATGTCATGTGTGAGGAAAAGGAGCTGTTTGTAATATATACCGTTCAATAAAAGCAGGAGGCGCTTTCGCTCGGTGGGCAAGGGGCGAGGATGGGAACCTCACCCATTGCTGTATAACAAAGTTGACGGGGTTGTCCTCTGGTGAGAGACAACTTCTCTGTGGAGGTGGTGTCGGCCCCTTAGGGGACTGACTAGCCGTCGATGTGTCTTAATCATCTGCAGTTCTAGGACACCGCACCAATGGCGGTCCTGATGGCACTCGGAGTGGTTTTAGGCCTGCGAAGGCGCGTAAAGGCGTTTCCTCGCGTCTACAGAAAAACAATCATGCATAATAATAATAATAATAATAATAATATTTGTGGATTCACACCACATTAGCCTAGTCCTGTGGTAAGTGCCGTAAGGACTTATGTTACAGGTGTTAGACAACGGAAATATATTATATATATATATATATATATATTTTTTATATATT
>JAFELO010001292.1:198458-211534 GCA_017140195.1 Eumaeus atala | reverse complement strand
CGATTCTCAGACCTACTGAATATGCACATCAAATTTGGATAATATAGATAGAGCCGTTTCGGAGGAGTAAGATAACTGACATTGTGACACAGGAATTTTAATATAAGATATATAATATAAGATATTATATTTTATATTAATATATAAATTATACATGCCACATGTGTACCATAATATGTCCTGCAGGGCATACTATTATTATTAAACAATGTAGGCATAACTGTTAATTCTTAAAAAACCTTTGGAACACCGAATTTTTTCCTTATAATACTTTATTTCCTTTTCTTGTTGCAGGTAATAGTAAATATTCCCCAAGCAAAAGCAGCTGACAGTATAATGGGGATCTCTTGTATAATAATTCTGCTTCTGATGAGGGTAAGTCGCCTTATATTTGTATCATATTTCGTGGTTATTACCATATTAGCCTTTGATTAAATTCAAGGGTTGGACAATTTACTATATCCAATTTCGACCATAGAAAACGTATTTTACTAAAAACAAATATTCTTATGATCTCGAACTGGCTTTTAGCCGCGGCTTTGTACGTGTCGGATGATGTAATAATGTCCTCCTAGCCGAATATCGGTTACGATGTTCATGTATTTAGAGGCAAGCCATCAGGATACATTACTTCTGCCTGAGTGTGACCGCACAAACACTGGTACACTACGGGACGTAGTCCGATACAACCGGAGGGGAATCAGGTGGAGCATCGACGGGTTAGCCTCCTCTCCGAGACACAGGGGTCCACCGTGGAATGTCAAAGTATAGGTACTCGTATTTCAGGTTTGTTGGTTAATTTTTAATATCACCATCCTTTTTGTTTTCGTCTACTGCTGCACATAGGCCTCCCCAAGTGTGCGCAGCTGTGCTCGGTCTTCAGCTGTAGTATGCATATATACATGCCGGCTGGTGCATCACTTACGTCACTGCTGTTGGGTAATCATTACTCGATTCTCCTACAAATTATGTAATAAAATAAATACCTCTTTTTCACAATATATCCTAAGTAATACTGAACGCGTTGATATAATATTATCAATGACGTTTGGGGCATTGATAAGAGGGCAGACGTGTCATGGATAGTGATTGGTCTACACCGCACAACGGAGAGACTACGGTGACCATAATGTGTGATTTCAGTCCCTTAGCGTTTTCTTAGAAGTTACTTTGAATATAATTAGCGACGAGTAGGTTTAATATAGCTTTACGTCGATGTTCACTACAATCTGATAAAGATGCCTCACCAGTCAGCCTTATTTTGATTTGTGTGTAAACACCTCATGTCACGAATATGCTTGGACTAAATCCCCGTTACTTTTTCTTTAAATAGAATAGTGTGCAAACGAGTATTCGGTGCCTTTTTACGTTAACGACGACCATGAACATTGACATAATTACTATGCAAATGCGTTGCCCTCTTTCGTCAAAAATTTCACGAAATGCGACACTTTTTTTTTCGGAGGGATTAATACTGATTGGCGGCGCTTGTCCAGTTCGAATGACCACGGAAGACTTTTTTGTCTTCAGGTTTAGGGAGACGATAGGGGGACAGACCCCCTCTTTTCCCGCAGATGGGAAGAGACAAACCGGAATTTTATTGTGGACGTTACCCTATGGTGATTATTATTGGCACCGAAAAGCGGGAAACGGTCCGCCTCCCCACACAAGTGGGACGGCGCGCACACGATGCCGTTTAAGTTGCGGTGTCGTGGATAAGGATAATTGAGCTCGTTTAATGTTTGAAACGGAAGGTACTGAAGATGTCACGTTACGGCGGTATTATGTGAGCGAGAGGGACCTCCCCGGTTGTGCCGGCCCAAATCCGTTGCATAGGAGGGTGTAGTGTCATGCACTATCCATGCATAGCCCCCCCCCCCTATGCTGCATGGCACTACCTCTTCATAAAAACTACTACTATGTTGATTTTAATGAAATTTCGCACATAAATTTATGCAACGAAAAATATAATGAGTGACCCGTTTGGATAGAATTATATATTTTCATAAGAATATAATTACTGTATATAATTAGTAATTAGCAAGATTTTATTACATTAATTACAATAAACTTTATAGAAGTAAATAAACACAAACGAACACTATATATCATCTAATTATACAATTATTTTTCACCTGGTTTCACCTGATATACAGAATTGCAGTTTACTATCAACACAATAATACAATTAATGTTCCTGCCCTCAGGCGTATGTATTAAAGGGATTATTAACTTTCTGATAGAAATTAGCGACGAGTAGCTTTTCGATTAGTTGTGACCCAAAAGATCTAATGGCTGTATTTGTAAATCGCTAACAACTTCTGATAGCGTAGCGATCGCAATTTGATCCCAATTATAAAGTAAATACCTTTTCGTAAAAAAATATAAGTCAAATTATTGCGTTTGATAGTTGAGCCTTTCAGTATAAAACGTCTCCTACACAAGTTATTCAATTATCTTTTTTTTTACGAGGAGGTAGTGCCATGCTGTATTGGAGAAGGTACTGCCATGCATTGTGCATGACACTACACCCTCCTATGCAATGGAAATGGGCCGGCACGACCGGGGAAGTACCGCTCACTTGACACCGGTGTAAAGTCATGGCTTCGCTGTCTCGTTTCGTGCGATTTGTGGGGGTAACGCATCTGCGTAACAATCATGCGAATGTCCATGGGCGTCGGTAGTCATAAAAAGGCTCCTATACTTGTTTACCCCCTTATGCTATTAGAAAAAAAATTATTGTTTTTCTAAATTATAAGGGTGCAAACGAGCAGTCCGAGGTAGCCTTTACAGTACTACCGACGCCCATAGAAATCCACATAACTGATATGCAAATGCATTGCCCTGCTTCGCTCTTCCTTTTTTTTTTTTTTTTTTTGTTGACGCGGGGAAACGCATTTACGCGCCTTCACTGGCCCTGGGTGGGGTCCAGTGGTGTGTGGTGCTCGCGGCACATTATATAGTACCATATATACCATACCCCCAAAATATACGAATACCCACAAAAACAACCGCGAGTGCCACCAGTGCCGTCTTTGATGAGGTGCCCGGAACAACAAATCATCAGGGCACCTCGACGGCAAGTCAGCCCCCGAAGAGACCGACGCCACCACCACAGATGGGGTTGTCCCGCACCACAGGACAACCCCACCGACTTTGGGACAGTGCAATGGGGTGAGGTTCCCATCCTCGCCCCTTGCCCCGTGCGCAAATGCGCCGTCACTTCTTGCTCTTTTGTCCCCTCTTCTTATAAGAGGGGTACAAAGAGCGGCACCTCCTCCTGCTCTTAAGTCCCCTCTTCTTATAGGAGGGGTACTAAGAGCCGCCACCTCCTCTGTTCAATTGTCTTCGCCCAAGGTGTCTCGGATAACCCCAGGCTACTGAGTCCCACCGCCACGACAAGGCTTGAATCATGGTGGGGTGCTTCGCTCTTCCTGTCCCAATGGGCCATGATTATGTAACATGTGGTAGGTAATAATACCTGTACATAACCACTTACTTCAATCAATCAATCAATCCGTCAATTATTTGTATGCTATGAAGGTGGATATTGGGTTTAACAATATGTTGTTACTAACACATCTAAGCGTTGTAACTAACAATTTAATTCGTTTGCAAATGTTTTGAACTATACACTGTGATATAAAAACTCATTCAATATTTTTCTATGTTATATCTATATTTCCGTCCATAGAAGGTAGCTGGTCCGGGATGGATGCGAGTAACAGGAGATCGGCCGTCTTGGTGTTCATTGAGAGAGGCCTACGTCCAGCAGGGATAATGGTGATGATGATGATAATATCTTTATTATATCACATCTCCGCCTGCCAATTGATACGTTTAAATATGAGTTACGAAATATTGAGATAAAACGTTCAGTTCTCAAGCTGCATGGGGCGTAGATGTAAAAGAGTATAACGTGTTTGATATTACCACCACGCAACCGTAAAATTGTGCAGCCATGATAGGGCAACGTCTGTCGGGTCGGCTACTAATCAATCAAACAATTTTTTTTTTTCGTTTTATAGTAACAGTTTTTTATGCTTTTTAGTAGGTATTATTGCTATGGCCCATTGGAGGGTTGGAGGGCAGAAGGGCAACGCATCTGCACGACAACAATAAGGCGGATGTATATGGGCGTCCTTTGCACGTAGTCAGGTCAATTCGGTGGTAGCGATCCTTAGCACGGAGATTCTTGTTCCACCGTTACCGTGGCCGCCACCGTGGCCAGGACCAGTGGAACTACCGGGAACTAGGGGCCGAATTCTACTGCTGTCGTCCAAGGATCCGCCTGCTCTGCTGCTGCTGGCAATTATGAGAATTTACCACCAGTAAATTTTCTAATGTTTATTAATTTAATTCAATACTAACAGGATGTTTTAAAATTCCAAACCAGCTCAAATCTGCGAGTTTCCCATTTTATGAAATAATTCATTTCTATAAAGTCACATCTATGATGACGTAAATACTGCCTACGTAGGCATACATATCAATTTTGTAAGAAGTAGTGCCATGCTGTATTGCAGCGGAATTGGGCTCTCATGACACCGACGTAAAGTGACATCTTCGGTGTCGCGTTTCATGCGGTTTGTTAGTAGCCGTTGGCCCATTGGGGGCGAGGTGAAAAAGAAGGCAGAGAATCAGCATAGTAATTAAGCTGTTGTTCATAGGTGTCGATAGTCGTAAAAGCGCACCGCAAATTGCTCGCTTGTCCCCCTATACGATAAGAAAAATGTCGTACCCACAATAACCCTTAAATATAAATGTAGGAAAAATTACGAGCTTACACTTCGTTGTGCCTTGGACAAGAACACAAGGTAACAAAAATGTCGGCGCGCTCTCGGATTATTTCGTTAGCCAGTGTGATTGCTCATTATCACGACCGAGATTGAAATATTAATGGATATCATCCAATGTCGTTACACTTCCAATACTCTATTTTCTTGAATGCGACCTCCATTTCACACTTTACTCGAACAGCTTTGCTATGCAAATTTTTGCGATGGCACCGAGTCTTTGGGATTATAATTTTAAATAAAGGGAATGCAATTTTGTTTAAAGTTATAACCAAGAACCGGATTATGAAACGATTGTATTTTTTTTTTTATAATTATTGTATAATATCCGTTAAAGATATATAATGTTAATTCTAAGATTTTGCTGTAGTGACCCGGGATGTACATCTTCACACAATACCGCCTCAAAGTCACTGTGTTGTCATGTTTTGTATGGCTTCTGACTTTCCAATGACAAATTAGAGGGTAAGAGGCTCCAACTTCTCGTGATGATTTTACCCACACTTGGAGGTATCCGGCGTAAAAGTAGATCATGGTATCGCCTACTCAAAGTGAGATCATAAGCGCGATTTAGTTTAAATTTAACTTAATTTATATACCGTTGGCATAGAGACCAAATCAACGTGTAAATGATGGATATGTCAATAAATTTATCAATCAATTGTCAATTGTTCTACAAAGGAGTGAAACGCACACAATACTATAAAGCACAATGAAATATTATACTTTATTGCTTTGTAAATATGTGCACACAAACAAACATACAAACATGACTCAAGATGCACTGAAGTGTATTTAATTTAACACAGATCAATGTTTGATGATATTATTTGTTGTTTCCCATTTGTATTTTACTTACTTAGTAGGGTATTTACTTATTTACGCAAAAATATTTTTTTATTTAGGTGCCGAATTCCTACTTAAAATTGTCTATGTGGATTATTACACCAAGTTAGACCAATCCGGTTGTAAGTACCGTAAGTGCTTGTGCTACAGGCACTAAGCAACGGAAATATATTTAATATTCTTATAAATTTAAAAAAATATATATATTTAAATTTTTTATCATATACATACATATAATGCATACATAAACATACATGACCTAGGCGGGATACTATCCCGCGATATCTGGCGTAACACGCGGACCAACCGCCACGTCACCAACTGAGCCAGCCGGTCGTCACATAAATGTACGAGTACATACATATCTGTAATAGACACACATTTTAATAAGAGACAATGTCATGCTACACTACAGCCGAATGCGACTCGCACGACCGGGAGGTACCTCTCGTTCACATGATGACGCCGTAAAGCTGCAGATTTTGTAAGTATCTGGTGGCCCATTGGCGGCGAGGAGGATAAGAGAACAATACATCTGTATGACAATAATGCAGATGTCTATGGGCGTCGAAAGTTGCCAAAAGGCTCCGATTATTCATTTGCCCATATACTAGAAATTAAGCATACTATCTTTACCCCTATACTAAAAACTTTCGCAGTTATAACCCTCGTGGTATACCAGGGTTTAATAAACATAGCCTCAAGTGCAACATTCCCGGGCGCACTGTACAGCGCTACGGATACGCTGATACTAACGTTGGAATAGCCAATAGTAATTAGGTTTAAGTTAATACAGAGCGCGGCATATCCTCCGAGGCGGTAAGTCGTAATCGGTAATAAAATTAACGGTGTAATCCACGATAAAAAGAGGAAAAAGCTCCATATCCATTCCCTGCGGTGTCATAGACTGAGATGGAGTATCGTAATAGATGGTACAGGGTTTTAGTTGCTTTTTTTTCATTGGGCTTTATAATCAATCGCGCGTCTTTGTTTGAAATCTTATTAGGTTTTTAGACATGATAATAACTAGACATTTTTCGTCTGACCTACGCATGGTTATTGGATGTAAGAAATGTTAAATAGTCAAATTACATTAATTAGTCAAAAGAACATTGAGTTCCGATCTTGTGGCCCATTGGAGGGAAGAAGGAAAGGACGACAAAGCATCTGCATATCACTACTGTGGATTGCCCCCGCTACACTATATAATAAATTGTTGACTGAATAAATTTACATACTAAGTGAACAGAAAATAAATTGTTGACTGAACAGATTTACATAGTAAGTAAACACAAAATAAATTGTTGACTGAACAAATTTACATACTAAGCAAACAGAAAATAAATTGTTACTGAATAAATTTACATACTAAGTAAACAGAAAATAAATTGTTGACTGAACAAATTTACATACTAAGTAAAGAAATAATAAATTGTTGCGGTTAAAAGACCGTATAGATTATGACAGCGGTGACAGGTTTGAATTCCGCCTCGAAATCGCTTTGTGTTGTGGTAAGAAGGTAGCAAATTGCCACGGGCTCCGGCCCAAGTGGGCCTCAGGTGTGATCCCAGGTCTTATATAGTCTAGAGGGGTAAACGGATATCCGCATTATTGTTATGCAGATGCGTTTTTCCTTCCCTCCTCCGATGTACCACCAGCTAAACGCGACAGGATAGTGTCTGCGATGCAGGGTGGATCCCATCTGATGAAGTCTGCAAAAGTTTTATGGTTCGGGCCTGCTCGAGCGATAAAGCTTTTGGTCATGTAAAATCCCAAAAACCAAGATATGCATGATTGTGCATCTTATATAAGATAAATATAAAACGAGTTACGAGGAGTGCATTCTTTAGTTCACTGTACGATATGATTTCTTTCTTCAGCATGACCCTATATGTATTTGAGTTCATTCCCTTAAATTAACTAGCAGTCTGTAGATATAAATTATGGAATAAACTCATGTCGGGTGTTGAAGTTATGGAGAGGATAGTACAACTTTTCGTTGGCGAATTTTACACGGATTAAAAATTTATTTATCTTGGTTACTTTCATCTTTTTCAGAAAATCAAAGACATAAAAGTACCAGGCAATCAGAAAGGTGTGAAGAAGACGTTATGGCTGCTGTCGACGTCTCGTAATGCGATCACCGTCGTGGCCTGCTCGCTCATCGCCTTTGTTTGCGAGTCGAACTCCAAGTCGCTGTTCAATCTGACGGGAACTGTCAAGTGAGTCGTTCGAGAAAGTTATTTACTTCTAATTGACATTTTTACACTACGGAAAACGCAGGAATTACGTGCATGAATATCTAATATACATCTACTTAATAGATTTTAAAAAATGGGGCATCAACTGACTCCCAGTATAAGCAAGCGTTTTTTTTAATTACGACTGTGTCAAAAACCGAATGTGATTTGAATGGAGTTTAATTTTTGGTAGTTAATGAATGATGTGTTATCGTGTGTTGGAGTGCTACGTCCCCGCTCGTGCCTCACGCTCATAGGACTTAAACTTAAAGATAAATATAGATTATTTATAAAAATGAGTATTATACAATGATACAAAATTAAATATCCAAATTGATTCGATTTGATCACATTTGTGCTTTGACAGTTTGAGTTTCAAAGCACTGTGCCAAGTTTTTCTGGCACGACCTGATGCTAAAAATAATTATAATCATCACCAGGTAGTAGCCAGATGACGTCCACATCTAGGTATTGTTCTCACTTGACTTCTAGACTTGTTTCAACAGTACATTTTCATTTATAACATGTACGTGTACATACGTACATGCAATATGTAGTGCTGTACGATTAACGTGAATCGGGATAGTCCGATTTTCTTAATACTTTTAAATAGTCATAAATCAAAAATAATATGCTCTCATTACCAAAAATGTATCATCTAATAATTAAGTTTGTGTATTTTGTAAAGGACCACTACGGCTTATCACAATTTATATTTACTCAACAACTCCCGCTAGCTAATTAATACGTAAAATTAGTATCATAGACAATACATTAATATTGCAAAGTAATTATAATAAATTATAATAAAGACCATTAGTATATCATAAATGCACATATTATCTATGATCTATAATAGAAAATTATGAACATCAAGGTTATAACTTTAATTTATCTGATAAAAAATGTAATTTACATAAAAACAATTGTTTATGGCATTGTTCCATCTACTTTAATAATATTACCTCACCATTGTATCAAGATTAATTAATGTCTTTAGGATGACAAAATATACAGTTTTATATGCAATTAACACAATATTGTTCATTAACATTACTTTTTACAATGAAATTCTATAATCCATAGGCCAAATTTCACAGTTGTAGTAACAATAAGGCACATTTTATTATATTAATTGTAAAATATGGCCAATTTTCAAGATTATAATTATTCATTTTGCCTCGACTATAATAACGTAACGGGTTTCCCCTGTAGTTCATGGATGGATAAAATTACCAAAAACTGATCCATATCTATGGAGACTATTTTTAGCAATTTATAAGTTTAGTGGTAAACCGAATAGGGCTGGTGATAATTGAAAATAAGTAAAGTTTTTATGTTCACACTTCTACGTACTGACGTAAATGCGATAAAATACCATCAGCCTCCCCCTACTTCCGTGTCACCGAGTGACACGATAGAACAGCCCGAAGGGTAGAAATCGGGCCGAGTTTCCATTAAATCCGGATCCGGATTCATCCGGGAAAAAGGGGTCATATAATTGATATTTTCACACACTTCCACTGGCTACGTAGCATAAATGCGTGCTTTTAGCCTTGAAAGAAAATGTATACCTTCGTGATAAGGTCTGGCGGAAAATATTATTCGTAGAAATTTTATCACTCCCTTTATCAAGGCGAATTTAGATTAGCCTTGATAAAGGGAGTGATAAAATGTCCTTAGGGAATCCTGATCTGATCTGTTAACATATCCTACATACGTACGTACGTACATACGGTTGAAACACATTGCTCTCCTTCCGACGCACTCGGGTGAAAATGGACAAAACACACATTTGCACAAAAAATCTTCCTAAATGATTTAACGAAAATCGTCTATAGTTGTATTGTAGACATTAATCCTCTTGAATGTAGCAAGTACCAATTTGAGCGTTAATCAGAGTTAATAAAATATTTGATGTTATGTTAAAATTACTGAAAGTGTGATCTTTAGCGATCTCTTGTCATCTATAGAAAGATCTCGTGATTTCTTGCTATCCTAGAGCTGTCCTGTGCCACTACCTACTCTTTTGACCTGTTTCACCGGTCGCAACTATAGTCGTTGTTTGTTGCATAAATTTATCTTTAATTTTGTACCACGTAAATTACTAATTTCGATTCTACGGGTTCGGAATAGAAGAAGAGGTTGCCAAATTCGCGTTAACTGAAATTCGCGTATAAAGAGGTTCATGATTAAACATAGCCAAAAATTATTACAAATAAATACTCATTTTAAATCTAGGAACACTTTATGCAATACATACTCTTACTTTTTACGGAAAAATACATCTATTTCTTAGTCTTTTGGGTAACGTTTTGTTTACGTTCTTGTAAAATACGTTGACAGATGGTCAAGACACAGTCATCATTATTGTCTATACTCTGCAATATGTCCAGACCTAAATAAATATTTGAAAGTGCATTTTGTATTCCCCCTGAAGATAAAACTTTCTCTTCTAATTGTACTTCCTTATCGTAGATAGGATTATTCTGTAACTCGATCAGATCTTCATTGCCGAGAGGATCGTCGTGCGTTACTACAAGTTCTACGAGACCTTCTACCGCGACATCTTCAAGTTCAGATCCCTCAATCATTGTAGCAATGTCTTCAAGCACTTGTCTCTGTATCTGGACAATTCTTCTAGGTGCTTCCACTACATCTGGCGAAAGATTACGCCACATCCCATTCATACAACTCATTTTAACTTCCTTCCAAACCTCTTGTATGTTGTGAATAGACTTAATAATGTTGTGTAACTTGCACCACTCTCTTTTAGACTGTCTTCCTTCCCCCTCAGTTTCATGAATTAGTTGGCTAAAAGTGCGGCGATGGTAATTTGCTTATAGTAAAGCTTTGAAGTTTGCTATTGCTCCCTGGTCCATAGGTTGTAACATTAACGTAGTGTTTGTTGGAGGGAACTTCACGTACACTTTTAAGTCTCTGGGCGTATCAAGTCAGGTTGGCTGGCCTGAAGCATTGTCTAAGAGTAATATAACTTTAGGTTCAAGCTCATTTCTGTCACAGTATGATTTGAATGATTCAGTATGAAATTCTGATGGGCAAAAACTATTAAAATACCATTCATGAAAAATTTTCCGCCTTTTTGTTTGATCGCCACACAACTTATAGACTTGGCAGACAAGAATGAATTTTAATATCTAAATTGTTACCAATAGTAATGGAAAAGGTCATATATTTAGTTTTATCTGCATTTATGGTTAAGTAGTTCTCTCGGAGCCAATTGTATACCCGACCAATACCTTTTTGAGCCAGTAAGTATACCTCCTGCCGCGTTTTGGCATTGAAAAGGAGAGTCATATCATCCGCGTACGAAATTATATTCCCGACGTTATGTTAAATCAAGAAAAGGGTTGTGCCCAATATACTTCCCTGAGGAACACCTTAGGTGATTCGTAGGTCACCACTTTTATAATTGCCTATTTGCACTGACTGAGTACACTCTGATAAATATTCCTTAAATAATTTAAGTTGTTTTCCTCTTATTCCGTAAGATTCAAGCTTGTCAATCAAACGGGAATACACAATGTGTCAAAGGCTCGGGACAAATCTATAAAGATACATTTATTATTATTATCTAAATTGGTAGCTATATAATCTACTACATTATGAACAGCGTCGATAGTTGAGCGTTTGCGTCGATACCAAACTGATGATCGGACAATAGTTTCCTTTGTTCAAGGTAATGTATTAGTCTACCCGTAAGGATTTTTTCCAGTACTTTAGAGATAGCCGGCAGAATAGAAACGGGTCTGTAACTTTGACTCTCGCACTTTATATTTCTTTATACGCACTCTTTCGCGTAATTCGAGGCATTTAAGCGCGAAATTTGCAATTCACGTTATAGCGAAACAGCGTATAACGGGGTCGGGGTATTGCTTTTCTTAGTTGGCGGTTCGAGCGACTAGTCTCTAGTCGAATGACATATAGTGTAAAAAAATAGCTCGCTTTCGTTCTTTAACACAGCTGACAATGCGAACATATTGTAAACTTACGAATTCCCAAACAAAAGTAACAAAACAAAAAGGTAACAACTACAACTATTTTACGATATCATAATAGCCAATTTAGTTACGCAGTATCATTGGTAAACTTTTTACGGACGTTATCAGCTTGTAAAATGTCAAATTTAGTTAACAATCGAAAAGCTACGGTGAGGCCAGAAAAAGTTATTTAGGTATACTCATGCCGGCCCTTAATCGATTAACAACAAAGAGCCATGCCTAACATTACTAGAAATTTTTGCTAAAATATTTTCAGTGTTTAAACTATTTATTAGTTACTCCGTGGACAAACAGAATATTGGACTCCCACACAATAAGAAGCCAATGAGTTGTATTTTGCCAGCTGTTTATAAGGCCCTTCAGTTTTTCAAAACTTCCCCTAATCTATGTGAAGCAACCAACAACTTAATCTCTAAGGTATAAGATCCACGATTTTGAATAATATCAGTGCTGAAACCAAGGTGTTTCTTTTCAGAGAAGGTCTTCCATCGTGGTCCTTGCCACCGTTCAGCACGGAATATAACGGCAAAAACGTTACCTTTGTAGAGATGTGCTCGGACCTGGGATCATCCATCGTTCTAGTGCCCATAATAGCTGTGTTGGGTAACGTTGCTATCGCTAAAGCTTTCGGTGAGTGAAAATTATATACTACACATCAACAACACATCTTTATGTACTTCTCACGGATAGGCAATATGAGCCGAATGCCAGAAATCACGATCCTTACATACTTTACTTGCGTCCTCCATATTACTTACCCTTGATACGAACAAGCTGGTAGCGAAGATTAAGTACCACCTTAGGACAGCACACGATCAATGTCTTGATCTTCCCCGGTATTTATATTTACTGATGTCTATGAAATTCTTCCCTTCTTCGGGGTAATACTTATACTACTCCCCTAAAGTCACGTGAATCTATTCTATCATGGTCTTGATCTTGTCTTGGCGGTGTTTGCGTAGCAGTAAGGTGTGTGCCAGCAGTGGAGAGAAGAGGTTTGTGTACCCCTCTTTTCTAAAAGTTGCACACATTCCTGTCACCTTTATCTTCTCGGCCCAGAATTATGCGATAGCTGTAGCAGCATCGTTAGCCGCAGGATCGTCCACAGCGGGCAATTGAGTGGTTGGCCCATGGTTTGTGTCGGAGCCCTACATTGAGATTGCTCCCCCCCC
>JAFELO010001292.1:183121-198449 GCA_017140195.1 Eumaeus atala | reverse complement strand
CCCAGAGCAGATATTTGGCCCGAACGTCGCATGTTTAGTTTGCAGCGCCATACTGCGTCCGGAATCGGTTAAGCATCTTGCAAGTTAGCCTGGGCAGTTTTTCTATCATGTCCCCACCATTGTTCAAGCCTTGTCGTGGCGGTGGGCCTCAGTAGCATGGGGTGTTACGAAACACCTTGTGCGTAGCCAATTAAACCGAGGAAGTGGTGGCTCTTTGTACCCCTCTTATAAGAAGAGGGGACAAAGGAGCAAAAAGTGGCGGCGCTTTTGCGCACGGGGGCAAGGGGCGAGGATGGGAACCTCACCCCATTGCACTGTCCCAAAGTCGGTGTGTCCTGTGGTGCGGGACAACCCCATCTGTGGAGGTGGCGTCGGTCTCTTCAGGGGCTGACTAGCCGTCGAGGTGCCCTGATGTTTTGTTGTCCTGGGGCACCTCACTAAAGGCGACACGGATTGCGGTGGTTTTTGTGGATATTCGACACTGTAATGTGCCGCGAACCATTGGACTCCACCCAGGGCCGGTGAAGGCGCGTAAATGCGTTTCCCCGAGACAACGAAAAAAAGAAGGTTTTCCTATCACGTGCAAACAAAAAAAGACGGAAGAGAATAATAATTATTTATCATACACATAGGAAAAAATATAGAAAAAAAATACTATTAATTATTTGTTTACTATTTGTAACGTTGTTGGTATCCCTATATCTATTATATAAATAAAAGCGTAATCAAAAAACCTCAGAAGACTCCAGAAACTTGAATTTTAGCAGGCAGGCATTTTAGTGTGCAGACATCCCCTGACAATAGTTTAATAATAATTTGTCGTACCTACCTAATATTGTACCTCGAATTAGTTAGTTACTTTGAAAGTTATTATAATTTTAATGTAAGTGAAAATTATTGGCGCTGGTAGATTGATAATAATTTTCTTTCATTGATGTATTATCAAAAATAAAAATTATTTTAAATCAATTGAATATCATTAAATTGTTTTAATGTAATTGCATAGATACATAAATTTGTAGTTTAGCATTAAAATTAGAATAAGTTTATATGTAATTAAATATTTTTTAAACGCTGAAATAGCAGATGTTGGAGGCTACCTACTATAAATTTTCTGTCATTAATATCTGATCCCATATTAGAGCAAATAAACTATTTCTATTTCTATAAGAACGTATTTTGAACTTAGACCCTAAGGGTATTTTGGACATGGTGTACGCGGGTGAAACTGTGAGGGACTGATAGTTTAATATGTTCCTGCCATGTATTTAATACATTCCTTGCTAACTTTAATCCATAGTTTTCTATATATCTACCTAACCTTCGCGATCACACACAAATGTCTCATTATATAAGAAACCTGCAAAATATACATATATTTAGACTGAAACTAAAAAAATGTATTTACGAACACCAAAAAAGGAGGACGCATTTAGGCTCGATGCTAGTGATAGTTAATTAAAATTATTTAAGAACACCATAAAAAGGAGGACGCATTTAGGCTCGTTGCCAGTGATAGTTAATTAAAATTATTTAAGAACACCATAAAAAGGAGGACGCATTTAGGCTCGTTGCTAGTGATATTTAATTTAAATTATTTAATAACACCATGACAAGGAGGACGCATTTAGGCCCGATGCTAGTGATATTGAAGTTAAATTATTTAAAAACACCATAAAAATGAGGAGGCATTTAAGCTCGATACTAGTGCCATTTAATTTAAATCTAAAAATCTATTTAATGATAAAATATCTTTAGTAACCCACTTATCTTACTTCTGTACGGGCCTATAAAGGTTGATGTCTATTTTCCATTTAAATTCTTGCCATGCATGTGACTGTCTTACGTCTTCTATTTTTTACTGAAATATCTTTGTTTGTATGTAGTGATCCCAAAAAATATACATAGGTATGTACCCTAAACCATGTCATTTGTGAATTGTGTTATTTTTTATCTTTTTATTTTTTTTTTTGTTATGTCGTTATCTTATGTTCAAGTCATGAAATTATGTGTTCCTTATTTATTATAAATTATTTATAATAAATAAAGATTTTTAGAATTTATATTATCCTATCAATTTTTCAACATTAAACGTTCACTCGCTTCATGATCTCAACCAACGGAAGACCAGTGCTGGTAGAAAAAAAAATGCAGAGTTGGAACCTATTTGTGACACGCGACAGTTAAATGTATAAATATTTCCATAAAGTAATTTCGTGTGTGCGTGTGGTTAATAATTAAATTATTCTTATTCATATTATTATTCAGTTTCAATGTTATCGAATAGACGGTACAGTCGCCAAGATAATTGGTTCGGTAAATATCATTTGTATGCTAATTTTGGTTGGTCGTTTATAACTAAAGTGTTGTAAACTTCGTAATTTGTATATTTGCAAGAAAAATAAACTTGTTTTAGTAAGAGGTAGTGCCATGCTAGATTGCAGCCGAATTCTGCCAGCACGACCGGGGTGGTACTTCTCTTTCAAATGACACCGACCTACAGTGACAGCTTGCGTACGGTTTGTGAGTGTGGCCCATTGTCAATGTTCGTATTATGCGTGATTCGTATCTGTTTAACTTTTGTGATAATTGTAAAGTCTCCATAACCGACAGAAGTTGAAGAGACTTTAGTAAATAGATATAGTAGATAGTGTTGTTTCATTGTAGCCGAAACTGGCAGGCATGACTAGGGAGGTGCCTCTCGATCACATAATGCCGCCGTAAAGTGACATTTTCAGTGTAGCCCGTGGCCCATTGGGGGCGAAGGAGGGCAACGCATCGACATAGTAATTATGCGGATGTTCATGGGCGTCGGTAGTCGTAAAAAGGCTCCGATTGCGCGTTTGCCACTCTATTCTACAATAAAGAAATGTTAGCGTTACTTTGCACCGGCCTTGAAGGTGACGGCTTTGAGCGACACCCTAGACCGTTTTCAATTGCGGTGATATGAGGTGACACTTTATTTTTAACTATTATCTAAGGGACGACCGTAAAGTGGACGCGGACGGCGCGCTGGACGCGATACATCACACTGATCCTTTATCCCTCAGGGTCTGAGCGATCGTTCAGACAAAGCTCTCACCAGCTTGTTACTTAACACTTCATACAACTGCGAAGATTGTATTCGCGCGATGCCCGTAAGAACCCACGGTGAGACAGGCGAAAACTTGTCGGCCCCGACACGCCACTGGAGCTAACTCCAATGAGCATTATTCTGATGTAAAACAGAACAAACAAGAGAGAATTGTTGCTCTGTCATCGAGTTGATTCCTCACATTTTATTCATACTTTTATCCACTTCGTAATGAGTAAAACTCCCAAAATTTTAAAAATCATATCATATCGACTGCTACTTTTAGGGCGACTAAAAAGTGTTCTTACATCTAATATTTACATAACATAGTAAGTACTATACTATAGTTATTAGTGGAGTTGACATAGTAACAAAGTACTACACTAGGAAATGTGACTATAATTTGATTAATTAAATAATGTACAAATGTATACACTGTTTCGAATAAAGTTTTAGCAATTGTACTAAAGGCATTTAATTTATAGCCGAGAAATTTGTTTACACAACTTTTAGGGTTCTGTTTACCCCAAGGGCTAAAAACGAGACCCTATTACTACCCCGTCCCTCTGCCTGTCGCCAGACTGTATCTCATGAACCCATTAAAAATTTCGCAAATTATCTATTCCTATTGGTAAATAATATTTATATCAGCACGCACATATCTGTATCACTTAAGGAAAACATTACTAACGTATATGTGAAGTTAGTTCTATACAAAATGTATACAGGGTCCCGCAAATGTAAGTTTGTTAAGTAATATAAGTCGTAATGCCCGAATCTCGCGGTGATACGAACGTACCAGCGAGGTGCCGGTGAGAGTACGACTCATACTTAGTCGGTTTTCTTCTTTCTTCCTCTCCGCTCTTCAACTGACAGTATAAGAATTTGGGTTCGCGGTATAGGGTAATTCTTCATGTCTGGTTCTAGCTTGGTTACAGTAAAAAGATTTTGGACTATTCATACTAGAGCTCATATTATTTTAAGGAGGTTTCGATTTCTTTATTTCCAGTAAATTCTGAAATCTCAAAATATCATACATACATTAGACGTCATCGATTTATTTATCTCTGTCATCGAACTAAATATTCAGCCATCAATGTTTCTATCAATAGTGCTCGTTTCATTTTAATAGTTATTAAATAGTCATATCACATACGTTTTTACACCAGTACCCTAATGGAGAAGGCAGTATAAACCGAGAGCCAAACGTCATGATTCTTACAGATTTGTAATGATTCAATTACAAACACGCCGGTTGCAAAGACTATTGACACCACCTTCTTAATGTTAGTAATATAATTTGCAGCTAGCGGCGAATCAGTGGACGCTACTCAGGAACTGATAACCCTGTCGCTGGCTAACATGCTGGGATCGTTCGTGAGCGCGATGCCTGTAACAGGTTCCTTCTCTCGCAGCGCGGTCGCGCACGCCAGCGGTGTCGCAACTCAATTTGGAAGCGTGTATACGGGTACGTAATGTTTCGTCAAATTGTCAATCCACTTGATGCAAACTAAAACAATGTACTCGATAATTCATTATTAATTTCTTAAGTTTACACGAATGTTAATCATTACAATAAAACTACTTTTACGGATTAAAAATCCATCTTATAAAAGTATAAATTCTTGTAATGGAAGACTTGTTTTAAAGTAAGTCTAGATAACTCCTAGCTAGAATTTCTTTTCCAGGCGTTTGAGCTCATTAAGTTGTCGGTCCTGCTCTGAATTTATGGAATAGAAGGTAACAAAATATACACCGAAGACCGGTCTTTTAAGAATCGAGCACAATTGTAAATATGCCCAGTTGACATACTCCTAAACGGACGTTAAATGTGGTTCCAGGTGCCGTGGTCCTGCTCGCGCTGAGTCTGCTCACGCCATACTTTTACTACATACCGAAGGCTTCGCTCGCCGCCGTCGTGATATGTGCCGTTGTATTTATGATAGAGTACGAGGTAGGTTTGTTGGAAGAGAGTAACTATTTTGGAGGTGGCAAGGCAGGTGTGTAAGGATCGTGATATACAGCACTACTCGGCCTACTCACTTAGGTTGCGCCATTGACATGAAGATGTGTTGTGCACTGCAGGTGGGTCACTGACCTCTGGCTGACATGATACAGCCTGAATGTGACAACTATACATCATGGCTCATTGGGTGATGGGCAGTGCATCTGCATATTAATTGTGTTAATGTCTATAGACGCCGGTTGTCATTGGAGGCTCCGATTACTATTCAGTCCGATCACGGTTCCCACGTGATGAGGATAGTGCGTCTCTGTGTACTGATCATTCCCAAGTACATTACTTAGATACTGTACCTATTTTTGATGCGGGGAAACGCATTTACACGCCTTCACCGGCTCTGGGTGGGGCCCATTATGTGTGGAGCTCGCGAAACATCATAGTGACAAATATCTTTAGTGAGGTACCTCGGAACAACAAATCATCAGGGCACCTCGACTGCTAATCAGCCCCAAAAGGGACTGACGCCACCTCCACAGATGGGGTGGTACCGCACCGCAAGACGACTCCACCGACTTTGGGACAGTGCAATGGGGTGAGGTTTCTATCCTCGCCTCTTACCTCATGATACAAGCTTAAGTTTATAAAGTTTTTTTCTCTGACATACAACAATATAAACAGTTATATTGTTAAGTCTCGGATTTCCTTTGTATGCATTGTATTATCTCGCCTGTTAATCAAATTATATGATTAATGGTCCTGTGTACTACCATAAACTTGACAGACGGACGGCCAACAAATTGATCTATAAGGGTTCTTTGTTCAGCCTTTAATTTTTTTTCAACCAAGACTTTAGTGGTAACCGAATAAAGTGTTTTGAACAATGTTTTTCATTTTTTGTTGTTTTTTTTTTTTTGAAACAGAAGTAATGCGTAACACTTTGAATCTGAAAATAGTTACATCCAATGAGGTTTAGATTGGCTTAAAAATACAATTTTCCTGTCTCTTTCCCTCTAGGCAAAGAAACTGCAACGGCGAGTGAAACAGGTTTAAAAGAGTATAAACAGAAATATTATAAGCGTTAGAGAAATAATTCTGTAACACATTTGTAGTGATTACTTCAATTATATGACGGAATTGCGTCTTGACTTTTGATAGCGTCGTGGATAATTCTAACATAATAAATTCTAACAAACTAGCAATTCCCCGCGGCTTCGCCTGTAAACAACGGACACCTTAACGAATTACAAAATAAAACCTTCCTCGAGAATCCTCCTTATAATAGTGGAAACCGCATGAAACGAAGTTTTGAGAAAATTGACCACATACACGCCGATGACTTTTAAAAATTCAAAAACAAATAATACTTTGAAAAATTCTAGTCACTCTTGGGTTCATAGCAGCTGCAAATATATCCCGTCCATAACTTAAATAAAAATTACTGCTTATACTATTTCCACAAATAAATTTACTTAAGATACATATATTACGACCGGTTTCGAGTAATTCGTCGTCAGGTATACAAAAATTATCATGAGAGTAGTTCAATAAAAAACGTCCAAAGCGTGTATAATATCATTCCATTTATTTATGGTAATGGTTGATCTATGAATTATAATTTCAAATATTATTAATTATTTTACAAGAACATGTCACTGAAATTTACAACAGGTATAATGTCAAAATTGTTCATATTTTTTCAAATAGTAAGTTGATTATAACAATACAATTACACATATTACACATTTTAAATACTATTCATAATTTTGAAATATGTCAAAAGAAAACAAACAAAAAAAAATAAATGTATTGATATAATAATAATTAAGATTAAATCTAATGATAAATAAATGATTGTTTTATGTCAATATTCAAAAAAAACTTAATGTTGGAATTATTTCAAATAATTAAAATTACTTTAAATATAATTAGTAGTGAAATCCATTATCTAAAATACGCGAGTGTGATAAACATTGATGATCATTTATGAGAATATTTGATTTTTTTAAACGATTTAGTGTGTGTTAACGAGTTTTTCTAGAGCGTCCATTCTCTTGCCTTTTCTTGTTACATGCAGGTACTATGTATTTTTGTTTTTATCTTATAAATAATTTTCTTTGTGAACATCTAAATGTTCAGCAAATGCTAAATTACCACATGGAAAAGTAAGGCTCACGGTTGTAACGTTTTTAGCTTTATTTTTCCATGTGGTAATGTGTTCCTTAAGTCTAGTTTTAAATTTCTTAACGACTTGACCAACATAAACACCTCCACACGTATCACATGTTAAACTATGTGTTCCACTCTGCTCCTCTATAGGTATTTTGTCCTTAGTGTTACAAATACGTGTTTTTAGAGTACCCGTTGAATAGAAGGCTATTTTAACTGTATATGCCGTTCATTTTTCGGGATAAAATGATATATGTTACTATCAATATTATGTATATTTGAGCCAAATTTATACCTTCGGTCAGTTGTCTTTGAGTGACGCAAGTGTTATAAACGCAAAACGCTTATACTACCTATTAGCCTGATAGTTGTATCGCACTAATAAGTTGTTAAACTAAGAAATATAATCTGTGAACTTACTTCTTGCCACTTCTATATTTTGCTCAAATTTTCGTGCACACTTGACGAATGGCCACGGCTTAGTCCAGTTCAATGAAAACTACGGCGGGACATCACACACGGGGTTCTTTAGATAGTCGAAACCTATTGGTGATAGGCACAGGCCCACATACTTCCGTACGTTCAAGAGACGCTTTCCTTTTTCACTTCATCCTGAATCAAATGTTCCAGGTGGTGAAACCGATGTGGAGGTCTCGTCGAGCCGACCTGCTGCCGGCGTTCGCGACGTTCGCTCTGTGTCTTATAGTGGGCGTGGAGCTCGGTATAGTGGCGGGGGTGTTTGTTAACGTGGTGCTACTGCTGTACCCGAGCGCGAGACCGCAGCTGGAGGCGGAGATTGTCACGGTAAGTTTTTTTATAACAAAGAAGGATAAACGAGGGATCGGAGATCCATTTGTTAACAACCAACCCCCATTAGTATCCTTTACTCCATCCCAATAACAGACGAAAGTAAAAAGAAAGGTCCTCCGCCTGACTCTTCCCCAGTCATGTCGAAGAGGTCACTGAAGACAAAGATAGTGTATAAGCACACTTGTGCATTTTACATGTTCTGCGCAGATGGCAAGTCTCAAGAAACCTTATCCTCATGTCGGCTAGGAGGACATTATGATCCAAAGCATCAATTCTCACTCAACCGTATAACTTTATGGGTACATAAATGAATGATCATGTGTTTTGTTTTTTTTCTCACAACTAGCATTATTGCACATCGTAGGTACACTTTTTAATTTTTATATTATTATTACTATGTTACAAGTGTAAATAAAAATGTTTTTTTTAGTTATTATGCTCCCCCCCCCCCCTTATCACCAAGCAATTCATTTATGATAAAGATGATTGCCTGGAAGGCATCGCTTTAAAGCGACAAGGTCGCCTCATTCTACATTTTCCATACATTTACGTATATTTTTGAAATATTTTCTTCTGGTGTGCAATAAAGATTTGATTGTTTATTATTGTTCCAGAACAACTCCGGGTTTAGTTACCTGCTGATCACTGTGGCGAACAGTCTGTACTTCCCCGGCGTGGAGTACATACGACAGTACGTCTCGCGGGCCGCCATCAAGCAGGGCTCCTGCAGAATGCCTGTGGTCATAGACTGCAGATACGTATTAGGTACCTGGATAAATCATTTTTTATGCAAACTTTGCATTTACGAAACTAGGGAACTAAAAAAAACCTAAAAATTCCGAGTTGGTTTCACACGAAGGGTCCCGTACCATTGGCACGCCAGCCTATATATACTATTTTATTTACAAGGAGAATGTATCTTTTGCATGTGTATAAAATGTCAGACGTCAAAATATTGTCTGAGTGTAAGCTGCGTAAGTATTTAACGCTAAATGACTATGAATTTGACACAATAGCGGTTTTTTCTTACGCTGCACTAGGTACGGTATCCTATAGCTGTTATGTTGCAACTTTTAAGACTAGTATTTAGTAGTATATTTTACGATGGTGCAATAGGCATCATTCGATACTAGATATTGTATTATAATATGTTCTAGGAGCTGATTTCACGGCCGCTAAAGGTCTATGCGCACTGTCGAATTCGCTGCGTGCGCGCGGTCAGCCGCTCGTGCTACTGGCGCCGCGCGACAGCGTCGCTAGTGTGTTCAGCGGCGCCGCTTCCAGCGTGACGGTGGTGCCCGCCGCGACAGACCTCGACCGCACGCTGCACGGTACGTGTACTCTAAGTAGTGAGCTAGTAGTGGTATTTACGAACGGAACTCCAAATAGATGTATGTGATTATTTCTTGTAAAGAGTGATTTTTGTCATCATTATCATCATCATGATCATGGAGTAGTGTAATGGGATAGGCAGAGTGAACCGAGTGCCTAATTTTCCTCGCTAAGCTATATACAAAAATATCCTATGTAAAAACTCATCGCAACCGCTTTTGAATGTTCGATTCCCACGAAAATTTACCATGACGACTATCTCACTTCCGCTAGATATTCCTATTGGATAGGCGCCAACTGAATGTATGGTGGAACTGTTGGTTATAACATTTTAAACTCAAGTACGATGGTGTCTATGATGTCGAAACGGTGACGACGGAATAAAAAATATAGGAAATTATTAAGTACTCACGGACTTCACTCCCTGTTTTGGCTCGTTGGAGCGCTTCCAGCTTTCGAATTCCACCCCTTATATAGCATGTGAGCGCGCGCGTCGGATGGTGTCTTGAAAGAGTGGGAATGGATGGGCTTTTCGGAGGTTCAAGAAAGTGTGAGGAAGACAGGTAGTGCGGGTAACCGTCGACACCTTTCGCCCATTATTTTTAATTTATTTTACCGGCCTAACCACCTATAACCGTACATTATAAACTAAACGTCGATTCCTCCAGATTACATGAATAATAACATAACAGTTTCATTCATTGTTATTTTAATATATGTTATAATTATATTTTCCTGAAAAACGTAAAAAATAATTATTGTTTACTAAACTAAAAAAAAAGACTAGATGAAAAATGTGGTACAAGGAGTACACACACGAGTACTAGAAGTTTTCGTTAATTATTGTTTTTAGATTATATTAGGAACTGGTTTCTATCTTGATGTGTATTAAAAGCGTTTTTTAGCTATATTTATGTTTTCCTAAATATTTTTCTACTACCATTTACAATATTTATTGTAATTTTTCCTCCAGGTCTAACCGGACAGATCGCGCTGTCAGAAATGAACGGGCAAGAAAAGGTGACGCCGCCGCCATCTTATAACTCGCTAAATGGCGCCATTATGGAAGTTGTCAACGAGAACACAGCGCCTCTATTGGATAAGAGCCAAGACAATGCGAACGTTACATGATATATTGTGTACTAGGTAATTGTTTTAATGGTTCCTAAACTGTGTAATAACCTTATATCTATCTCATAGCTGATGTGTCGGTATAATGTATTATTACGATTTTTTAACTAGTTAATAAACATATAAATGTTTATACTTAGGTATAAACATTTCAAATGTACATGACATGTAAAAGTCTGTGTAGCTATGGTGGTAGTGGTGATAATGATAAGCGCGCGTGTATGTGTGTTATATAGTGAACTATATAACACACATACACGCGCGCTAATTAGAAAGGAACGTGCAAAAAAAGAATTGTTTGTCTGTAAGTCAGTTTACAGGGTACGTAGTTTTACGTTTTTTCGGTTTACTAATTGATCTGTGAAAGCATTGTCCGCTGGATTGAAAGAGACCACTTGTTACACTCGCAAGCACCGCCCATTAAAAGCGTTATAATGAGTCGTAACGTTACCATGACGTAGTATTCGTGCATACAGGTATCCTTATCGATTTACATGACTATCACGCCAATATGACTAGTAAAATTGTATGAAATATCGATACTAAGCGAAACCCTTACGTCTATTATGTCTCTTCCGCACCTATCACTTCCCAGTCGAGTTTGTTAGTAACAAGTAATCTCTATTCGCATGTTATTTTTTTTCTGAGCACTTAACGTCACACAAATAAAATTAATAAGCCATACCCAATAACTTTTTATCTGCATGAAAGTTACAATAGTTGAGGTGTTTATTTTCAATTAATTTATAATTAAACTATATGCACAATGTTCGCCATTTTTCAAATGGCATACAATTTTTTTAAATTTCTGTTGTGTTTATCTGTTTCGTTAACAAAACGGTCTTTATGATATAAAACATATCTTTAACCTAATGTGAACGAAGCTGAACACGTGGGCAATACTTGTGGGATACAGGAACCGACAAATGTAAATATGTATGTATGGTTGTCTAATTTTCCTTGACTTGCAATACACCTTTATTTTGAAATTAGCAAAAATACTGGGCTATATACTAACGTAGCTAAACATGAATCTGCAAACATAAGAATCAATTATATACGCCACATAAAGGGTTATGTTTGATAAACCTACTACATAATATAATTATACCGTACTAGCCATTCAATGCGAGAGTGCGCAACAGAAACAAGAGAAGCGCGGGCGGCGGGGTAGAATTCATGCCCTGACTAAATAAAAACAAGAAAAAAAAGTTAATTGGCGGTACTTGCAAAATGTGTCTCATCTTATGCTGGTAATCATGGTGATAAATGGCGAGCGCGTTTAGTACTGAACTAGTGTGTACATGTTTCACGTTAGGATTTTAATAAGTTTCAAATCACGTATGCAATGATACCTTATTTGCAATTTTTTATAATACTTTCACTATAATGGTGTATTTTGAAATGGTTTATATTGCTCACAGAGCGACCCTCGCTTTTCTGTTTTCACTATTTTATGCAAGTAAGCAACACGAATTGGTAGCATTTTATAATAAAACAATGATCAGTGGGACCACCGTCAGCTGGACGACGTCCACTGCTGGATAGAGGTCTCCCCCGTCGGGCGTCGCAGGTCACGAGTCACTTGCTTCCAGCGGCTTCTCGCTACCTTAAACAAGTCCGCCATGTAGGAGGCTGTCCAGCCTTCGGTCTTCCGATGCGGGGCCGCCACTCGAGAACTTTTCTTCCCCAACGGTTATCGGTTCAGCGAGTAATGTGGCCTGCCCATCGCCACTGCAGCTTGCTATGTCGGTTAACCAGTTTCTCTTGCGGATTTCCGAATTTCGGACCATACCTCGCAGAGAAATACCAAGCATAGCGCTTTCCATGGCACGCTGAGTGACTGCGCCCGTTTACGAGATTGATTTAGGGGACAAGTCTCAGTCCCATATGTCACCATTGGTAACCACACACTGGTCGAACGTTTTTTCACTTAGGCGCGGTAGTACTTTGGACGAAAAGATCTTCTTAAGCTTTCCGAAAGCTGCCCACCAGAGTTGTATTCGGCGGTCGACCTCTCCGGGTCCGAGCAGGTATCCCAGTTGTATTCGGCGGTCGACCTCTCCGGGTCCGAGCAGGTATCCCAGTCGACCTCTCCGGGTCCGAGCAGGTATCCCAGTTGTATTCGGCGGTCGACCTCTCCGGGTCCGAGCAGGTATCCCAGTTGTATTCGGCGGTCGACCTCTCCGGATCCGAGCAGGTATCCCAGATGCGCGTATTGATCAACAACTTCAAGAACCGGTTTTCCCACGTAAACTCGATCCACGCTCGAAGTGTCATGTGAATATTAGATATGATTTTCGTCATATCCACGTTCATTCTAAGACTTGCCCGCGAGGAAATTCTATCGAGGTCTTCTAACATCTTGCTCAAGTCTTCTAGCGGTTCTATCATGACCACGACATCGTCGGCGTATCGAAGGCGAGTGATGTATTCGCCATTGATATTGATGCCAAGCCTTTTCCCAGTGCAGAAGCTTGAAGACATCTTCCAGTGCAGCAGTGAACAGTTTCGGAGAAATTCCACCTCCCTGTCTCATGACTTTCTACAGCTGGATTGGCTTCGAGCCACTCGCTCTCAGAATCTCTGCTGTAATTCCGTCCTCCCCTGGTGCCTTATTGTTATTCATCTGTTTCAAGGCCATTCAATCTCGCACACGCAGACGTCAGGGATATCCTGGGTTTCATAACGGATGGTTTTGGCTCTCAGGTCTTCAGTCAAACAATCAACAGGTCGCGTTAAATGATACAACCGCATCTCATCTTGTTTTGAACCAAACAACCCAAATTAGGCCCAATTATTTTATATATGGACCCTATTTGGCTGCGATATTTGTACGAACGCATTTTTCTATTTCAAATTAATCAGTGTAGACTTTGCAAAACGTATTTTACGAAATCAGCTATTGCTATAAAGCAATATTTTTACTATGTATAAATAAGACAGTTACAGGTGTTTGGATTCGACGCCGCCGCGCGCCTTCTCCACGACGTCGTGCGTAAGGCTCCATATAAATCGTATATCGTGGCCTCTATCCCCTTTCCCTCTACATCCTTCGCCGTAAAGTGACAGCTGTTCTGTGACAGGTGAAGACGAAGCTATCGCAACGCATCTGCATAACAATAATGCGGACGCCTATGTGCGACGGTAGTCGTTAAAAGACTTCGGTTGCTCGTTTGCCCTCCTATAACATAAAAACAATATTTCGTGCTTAATTCAAGATACCGTTTTAGTAATACATATTAATAAGGAAACAATATATCATTGTCATCATTTACTTCCATCCTGTGCTAAATAAATATTTCGCATTCTTTCCTTATTTCCTAACAATTCCACAAGTATCGTGCTGCAAATTAGCTGATCGTGTACAAAATATATACTACAAATATTACTTGTAATAAAATGCTTTAAGAATTTGTGCCCTTGTTCTTGTTGCTACTGAATTGGATCGGCGCTAGGAAAATACCATAAACAATATCGATGGCGTGCTCGAATAAGTCTCGTCCCACTTCAATCGTAAACGCAAAGAAAACGGTAATGGATTCAATGTGACGTTAGGTATGATATTATTTTGTGGATTTGCCGTTTCTATAAGAGATGTCCTTTTTTAATTTCTAGTATGTTTTTATGGTATAAAGAACAAGAGAGCAGTCGGAGCTTCTTACGACTACCGAGCGTGAATTACCTCCCCGGTCGTGCCGACACAATTTGACTGCAATGCAGCGTGGCACTGTCTCTAACTGACCGTTATTACGTATTATAGATTCAATCGTCGTCATCATTAGCCCTTAGTCGACTGTGGAAAATAATCATTCACAGAACGCCAAGACTGTCGAAAAATTCATGGAATAATTATACATTCGCAATAAATAAACCAAAATTTAGGTACTTGTTTACTGCGAATTATGAGTATAAAGGAACGTAACCATGTGCCTTCCAATTAATAATTTATACAAGCATGGTGTGTGAAGTGTGTATGTGTGTGTGTTCTGTAAAATGTAAGCAAGCCCACCCGTTTGCAGACTAGCCCCTGAGATCATTGCTAATAACACCCACACACGCAGCAGTGATATTGACGCGTAAATTCAGACTCTTGAATTAGAAGATAATGGCGCGAATTTATTACCAACCGAAAACCATATATTTGTGGAAGTATGTCATCGCTACCTCTTTCGTACCCTCTAGATTTCGTCTTTCTTATCTCTTTTTTCCCTAGCGCACTTTCTTTCACTCTCACCTCTATATTAGAGTTCGACAAACGCTCCTTCTCTCTTTTTCTTACATTTGAACAAATTCAAACATTGTGAACGGACACTATACTAGAACGTGTGTTTATAGAATTGCGCAATTCCAATTATATACCGGTGTGATAAGCATCTCATTCTCTTATTTCCTCCCATCACTATTCCTCTCTCACGGCAGGTTTACACAGGTTCCATTATCAAATGTATTGACCAGCGAAGACACTGACTTCACAATCAAAATATTAATATATACAAGGCAGCGTCGACTCACAACCGTCTACACGTTTTTTTCAGGCCAGCCCTAACAGGTCGACAGTTGAGTGTCAGTTACCGCCTCTGTGGTGTAAATGAGCATTTACCCTTCAGCATACAAGCGTATATTTATAGAGAACTGTGCTCAAACCAAAAAAAAAATGATAGGTTCCCTTATTAAGCCAATAACAATCAAATGACTTCAGAATATTCATGTGCGCATATACAAGTCAGTGTCGACTTCGCACTGTCTTCACGTTTTTCCAGGTCAGCTTTGTATCCGATACGGAGTCAGCTACCGACCCTGTGTAAACGAGCCTTACTCTTCACACGGCGCTCTTTCAATCGTGCAATTAT
>JAFELO010001292.1:147153-181823 GCA_017140195.1 Eumaeus atala | reverse complement strand
ATAAGTAGAGCAACGCATCCGCATAGTAGTTATGTGGATGTTCATGGGCGTCGGTAGTCGTAAAAGAAAACAAGGAAGCATCAGCCTGCCTGCCTGTCCGCATGTCACATATCTGTTTCGCGTAATAGATGGAAATATTCATTAAGCATGTGTAGCACAATAATTGAATAATAACTGCAAAAAAAATATTTTATACATTTTACACTACAAAAACAAATTACAAACTTTTATTCGTTTTTCATCATCATCCAAAGTAAACGAATGGTTTTATACAATGACGGCAGCTTAATCCCTCAAATTTGCCCTCTGGTCATGATAATAATAGTTAAGTTAGGTGTCACAAACACTCTCGTATCGGAATGCATCTCTCCCATCTGCGGGAGAGGGGGGCGGGGGCGGTCCCTCTTTCGACGAAGTATCAATTCAAGCAAGTTAAAACACAAACCGGGAAGAAGATGAACGTAACGAAAAAAAATGGTTGGCACAAAATATGTCGAGCTCGGCGCTATTTTTTTAAATATGAATCAGTGCAGAACCCTGGTGTATATTTTAACGTCAATCGTAGACGAAATAGGATATTCTACATATTTCCAAAATATTAGCTTTACAGCATAAGGGAATACAACCTTCTAAGAAAACTTATCTAAATCGAAAAATCGAGACTAATCGAATTATCACGTGATAATTTTTTGGAACCCTTAATCACACCTTAAGTATGATTAAAGTTAAAATTATGATTCTGATTATATGATTCAATGCTATGTAAAAGAAAGGAAATAAAGAATATAAATATTGTTTATAATTTATTAAAAATAAATAAATATTTTAAATCTATTCGTAAGGATATCTTAGCACCAATAAGTTAAATTAATAAATGCACTTTGTGACTATTCGTCTGAGTATCTTCATCACGGTGTTTAAATTGTAAACTCTGGCTAGTTGTACTTCGCCTGTATCGGACCAGATATTAAACTCTGACATTTTGTACTTAGCCAGAGTCTATGATCTAATCGGGGCCACTTCACCTCCTAATACTTTCTATTCTCTTGTCAATTAGAGGTCAACTGGTACAAAAGGGCTCATTGCCTGCCGTCTTATGACTTTCCAATCAAAGAAAGGTAGAAAGTTGTGGACCTCAATACGAACCTCTCGGGTATTTTCAGTGGGATAGTATCACTTATTCCCTTAGTGTATATTCAGTAAATCTGTAGAATAATTTAGAAACCCGGTGTGTAGTTTGCGAAAACTAAACGCCTGAAATGCCCGTGATCTATTCCTTCGCAGCATGGACTTCATCCGTTCTTCTTTTCGTTAATCCTATTAAACAACAATAATAAATGCATTCTTTTTTCCGCAATATAGTTCCTTCTAGAATTAATTTTATTTGATTTTTATGCACCATTTAAAGCATTCTAGAAGGAACGTCGGCAACATCGAAATTGTACTTCTTAATACTACTGTTTTCTCTCTCAACCTACTGTCTCACGACACTTTGCCTCTGAAACATAGGTTTGGATGCGGACTTGAGTTTCTCTGATACAACATGAGCGATTCTGGAGCTGCGCTGCCACACCAGCTCGCGTGTCCGTTCATGGTTGCTATCCACGCGAACCTGCAACAAAAGTAGCAACGATGAGGTAATTGGCCACATAGACTTCGCAATGGCATGATACTATGGTCAAAATGCAACAAAATGCATCAAAGCCGCTGTAGAAGGGACCCATGGAAAAATATCCTGAGTACAGGAAATTCCAAACCAAAGTATATTGGTTGATGTTAGGTCTTTATGTTTCGCTGCCTCGTAGTCTAGTCGTAGGCATGTTCAACCATAGACTTGGAGCTCCCTTGTTCCTGGATCGCACCAATCAAATAATGCTATCAGTATTTTTCAAATTCTAATAAGAAACCAGGAACTTGGTAGTGCTTCAAACCCGTGGCTTGTTGAGCACATTCAGCCGGTTCTGCTCCTGATTTCTCACCTGTCGTGTCAGTTTGCAATCCTATTGTAAATTTAAAGTGCTATAGTACCAGCGCAAAGACTTGTGTACATACGAATTCTACGCAGATGACACGTATCAGCTAACCACTAAGTCAGTATGTTCTGGACAAAGGGCTTCCTGCTATAACATAAAGATCATCGCTGCATATCGCCGAACATATGACCATCGTTTTCTCGGCTTAAGACATTCCTATGTGGAGGGATCAATTCTATTTAAACGAGTTTATTCTGCAAGCTTTGTACTGACGCTGTGAGAAATAGTTTCGTTACTTTCTAAAGAAGTTTTTTACGCACGTTTAACTAACAGGGGAAGCTGGTGAATGTGTGATGAGATCGTTACGAAAACGAGGACAACAGAAGTTGAGAAGGAGATATACGTTAGTGAAGATAAGAAGGAGAGTTTCGTTTTGCATATAACCGTAGGGCGGCAGAGAGAGTGAGGTAAATAAATATTAAGTTTCACTTCACACATATTGTCCAAGGTACACAGTTTTATATTATTTTCATAAATTTATTTACCTGCTTAGGTTGTAACACTTTGATCGAATGCAGCGTCGCGACACCTTCGTTATTGACGCGCAACGTTATTTTACCGGACATCTCCGCTGTCGTGGCCGTTGCTGATTTCAATTCTTTCTTAGCACCGCGACCAACCTGTAAAATGATATCATGCATGAATAAACATAATAAAACAACAATTATTTGCTTCCAAAATGATTGAACGATCGTTCAACTTACAGCTTATATGTAAACTTAAATAAAATATATATCGTTTATACTATTTCCACAACTTTTTTTACTTTGGTAATTACATGATGATATTTTATTTAGTCCATTCGCCTCTTAATACCAGTGGCCACACTTATGCGCTTCTAGACAATTCTTCATTAATCTATTCCACCAAATCGTGAAACCGGAATGATTGAGAGTGGAGACTAGACAACTGTAAGTAACAGGTAATATTATACTTACTTCCTTCTCGACTCTTAATATCAGTGGTCCCACTTGGAAGTTGCTTTTCACTGTAGTATGATCCGACATAATACTGACGGCCACGTCTCCCGTTCTGCGTAAGGATGATAATCCATAAAGCGTGCCTTTAGCCCTTGGCTTATTCCTTTCCCCCGATTTCACTTTATTTTTCTTAGCGGGCTTCTTAGTAGTTGTTTTTAGAGGTGACTTGGTGGTTGGTTTTGGCTTGGTAGTTTTAGGAGGTTTAGGTTTAGCTTTTGGTTTCACCGTGGTAGCTTTAGCTTTTGCTCTTTCAGTTCTAGTATTTTGCTTCAATGATCTTGATTCCGATAAATTCTGTTCGTTTTCGTTCATGTTCAAATTCTCTTTGGCGGGTGCTATTTCTTCAGGTTTATGTTCCTCTTTGTGTTCTTGTAGTTTGTCTTCGTTTTTAACTTCAGGCACAGTTCCTCGTGCTGCGTTCTTTTTCTTATTCGAAGTTTTTCTAAAATATAAGCCATGATTTAGTTAATCAAAATGCAATAAATAAAACAACATCTATTAATCTCAGTGTTCTTCTTATAATTTGTGTAACAATAAAAGATTATTACAGTGCGCACATGCACTTTATCGAAACGAATGCAATGGTGGAGGCCAATTCCAGCATGCATGCTTTGGTAAAGCCGCAAATCCTCACTAGAGGACACCGATTTATTTCAAGGATGATACGTGAGGCTATTGAAATTTAAAAAACATCCAAATTTCAATGAAGAAGATGGCTGGGTTCTTCTCACTTCTTGGGACCCAGTGATATACATAATCAAATCAAAAACTATACATAACACCTCAAGACAGCAAGATATCATAAGTATTGTTTGTATTAAGCGGAAGTACTAGATAATTATAATTCTCTAGGTACTTTTAATAACTTGTGACATGTTCAATCTGTCACCTCAGTCCTCCCGTGACCATGGTGGCTGTAAAGCTTCTGAAACATCGGACTAGTTGAATAATTAAATTAACCGCTATAAAATCCGTAAAAGCGTAGCGTTGACAAACATTATATTGTTGAACGTATGTGGATTAAAAACGGGCCACGGATATTTCTCAGTTCTTTGCGAAATGAATAGGACAGACGAAGACTGTAAAGTTTTTCTCATGTTTCTTCTCTACCCAACACGAACACTCGCAGTCATAGACCTGCCTGTGATATTATCTCTATGGTGAAAACATCCTAAGGCTTCGTTCGCAACGAGATATTCTTTATCGCGCGTTAAAAAATCGTTCAAATGGAACATATAGATGCCCGTACATCTTTACATGAAGGCGTAAAAGCGCGGACAAAAGACGTATATCTATGTGTCTTTTGTCCACAACAACACGTACGCTGTGGTATAACAAATTTATTTCTTATCCCGAAATAGATCCTTCGTAACTTGTAACATAAGTATACACGTCATAAATGAGTGTCGGCAGCCACATGAATCTGGTGTCTACTTCTTTAAAACGAAAATGATTCTAAAGTAAAAAGTACATAAGAGACCACAGATGATGATGATTAAGCTCACGATGAAAGCTCTATCGATACGTCGATTTTTTTTCCACACATGCGAACGAAGTTTAACTGTGTACTTACGTTTTCGGTTTCGTCTTACTCTTCTTAGGCTTGGATTTCTTCTTGCTTGCGTCGATTGGCTGCAGCTTAACACTCACAGGATCATACGAACGTCTCAATATTTCATTCATTTTCTCGAGTATGTTATCAACGAACTTGTTGTATTTAGTGATGTAAACAGCTGGGACCGGCGCCTGTTTCGTTTCGGGCTCGTCCGTTAAAGCACCTGCGACACAATTCTTTATCAGATTCAATTCCAAGTGAACACTCAAAATTGGCATTGGGAACCACAAAACAAAACGATGTTTTTTTATAGTATTGGGGTGGGGGGGGACGACTAATCGGAACTTTTTGCCGACTACCGACGCCCATGACATTCGCATTATTGTTGTCATGCAAATGTAGTACACTCTATGTCTCTTGTTTCTCATTAATTACTCTTATCATAATGCGTATGAGAAATTAGTTTGACAAAGATAGTAATGCTCTCTCATCTTCTTTCTCTATTCACCAAGACGACCAATGTATAACTCCCTACAACATCCCTTTTCTATCTATATAACTCCCTACAACATCCCTTTTCTATCTATATGGTATCCGTGCGCTGAATACGTTGTGCCCCGTGCATCGACGCCTACTGTAAGAACTCACAGTATTGTTTGGACGCTCGTGTTTTACACCTTTATCGACCTTTATGCCTTTCCAATTGTCGGCGCTTTAAGCTGTGCCCTACTTAGTTCGTGTGTACAATTCCTAACTCTTTTTTCGGACCTGAACTTATGGTGTGGAAGCGAAGAGAAGCCCAACACAACTAATTCGGATTGCTATGAGTAATAGTGGTTAAACTTGGTTTGGAAATGGGTCCAACCCCCACTCTCCCGCAGATGGGAGGGATGCGTCCCGATATGAGAGTGTTTGTAAAAGCTAATAAGACTGTTATTATAACTGACAGTTGGACCGAGAGGTCACTCCACCCTGACACCCAGGGCCTCGGCGCTGACGTGAACTGGCTCTTGGAGAGAACCATGACCGGGTCGTAAGAATACCAACAATTTTTTTGAGGGATAACACAACGTTAGCGTATTGTAATAGTTGCGATACAGTATTAGACAACGGAAATATAAATAATATTTGTGTTATAAATTAAAGAAAGTTTAGAATTATATATAGTACATAAATAAACATATATGACCTGGGCGAAACTCAAACCGGCGACCGAATGTGTATTTTTGTGTATTTTTAAACCTCCAAAATGAATAACAAATCGATTCTATAAATTTAAATTGCTTTTGGAGAAAGTTTTGAAAAATTTCATAAATATTTTCTCAGAATTTCTCTATCACTTTTAAAGCTGTACCAGTTTTGAATAATAAATTATTTGTGGAAAAAGTATAAAAAGTTTATTTATTTATTCAAGTGAAATTTATACGTAAAACATCTTCTCCATGTCCTCAACCGTACCAAATTACAATTTCATCTACACTAGCTGATCAATATAATTACGATGGCAAAAGTATAACGTCGTTTTGTGTATCCTACTTATACAGCTTATATTTGTAATAACTACAAGCAAATGTGATAGAACACAAATACACTTTCAATAGTAAGCGGATATTATGTATGATCGCATCGAAAGAAACTGTGCGCTTGTAGTCATAATTCAGTACGGATGAACACGGTCTCATAAATGCCGAAGGGGGGGGGGGAGGGGTGTAACTAATAACACTACTAAGTACTGTTTACGATAACAACAGCAAAACCAGTTCTCAAGCTATACTCTACATAAAACAAACTAGCTATGTCCGAAAATGGAACTATCAATATTCTTCCACCTACAAGTGAACCCTTCCAATTTGGGCATAATTAAAATAAAAACTGATTACTGAACTGCCACAATGTTATTATATTTTAACGATCGTCATGACATCACGTAAATGAATTAACATAATTAATCATACTTAAATTCAATAAATTCATGCACGCACCGGCACGCGAACTTCTAACTGTTACCATCTCTACGAGCCGTTTGAATTCTATTAGCCCATAACAATTAATAAGTCCAGCCAACGGTGGATTTTCTATTTTCCACACGTAAAAGAAACTACATGCCAAGTATGGTACACACGATGAAACCTAATTGTATACCGAGTGGCAGACACATGAACGTCTTTTGTTTTGATTGCGTATTTATTAGCTTACGTATTTAATTGCGTAAGTTCCAAGTATCGACAATACAAACTTACATAGTAATTTACAAAACTAGACGTGTCTAATTTCTTTTCTGTGAAAGGAAGTCGTGAGCGTGTTCTATCGACTCTTTCGAGTGTAGCCGGTACGAAACGGGTTTCATTTAGGTCGAATATGACTCCTCGCAACTCTCCCAGAATTTCTCAACGACAAACATTTAAAAATTTCTCTTTTGGCATCTCATTATCTCGTTTTCACTGTGTCGAACGTTGGACACGCAAATTTCTGTGATTTCGTCATTTGAGTGAGAGTATATAATTCGATTTACTTTCGACGATTAAAGACCTAGGGCCGGCAAGGTCGTTCCTTGGAGGTGCAGGCAAGGTTAAAGAAAGTGTCAAGGTTGTAAAAGAAATCGGGCGGGTTCATTGAACGTGCTCCGGATGAGAAAGTAAGCGGACGCAAGCCGCAATCCTGAGTTCGACCTCATAACATACATCCAAATAAAACTAGTTCCTTGATAGGCTATAGAGAGCGACCGGGCTACGCGCAGGTTTTTTAGATTACAATCGACATACATAGCCGCTATCGTAATGCAATCGTGTCTAATATATATAAATATGCCATGTACTTAGGTTTGGATAGGGATTGGGGATGAGGATAGTGTTTTGTGCGTAAAATTACATAAATAAAACGGTCAAAAAGCTAGTTACTTATATAAGTTATGTTTGTATATATAGAAGTTAATATAGATATTCGGGTTCTGTGGGTAAATATAAATATGTATTTTGACTAGTATATATTTATTTATCAACATCCAGAAGTAAATTATGACTAGATAATGTCACTGATAATGATGAGACTAGAATTCTGACCGATAGAGCGGTGCTTGTTTATAACATTTACGCACAAACCATTCTAGGTAAGATTGCTTAATAAATTTACACAAAATATAGAACAAACAGATTTATTTCAAAAAAAAAACTGCCACGGAACCAGTGTGACATGATCTAGACATAAATTTAACTTTTTATCTCAGCTCATACTTACACTTTCACGCATCATCCACACTCACTTAATAAATTAAATAAATAGAATAAATAAATAGTCAATAAATAGCTTAGCTAGTAAGTGGTTGCGACCACTTAGGTGGATATAGGGCCTGCGCGCAAACTTCGCGTCATCTAACTATCTGAACTTTTTGTGCTCCGGCGCCGGGACCGCGGCGGATGTGGTCGTCGCTTTGGTTTTCTTAACTTTGACGTGGCTGGTTTTTTTCCCGCTCTTTTTGGGGTACGCGGAGGCGCTCGCTTTCAACTTCCTCGACTCACGCGCGTGCTTCGCGGAGATGTTCCTTCCAAGCGCATCGGAAATGTCGTCGTCGTCGTCGTCGTCGTCGTCGTCGTCGTCGTCGTCGTCGTCGTCGGCGTCGTCGTCGTCGTCGTCTTCAGGGTCGAGTGCGTCAGTGATGTCCTCCTCCTCCTCCTCGTCTTCCTCCGCTTCCGCGGCGGCTGCGACCTCGGCGCTCGGGGCTGGCTGTTCCACTTCAGCGCTGGCAGGTTCCCTCTGTCCGGCTTCTGCCTCCTCGCCTTCAGGTACGACATTTTCGGCGATGTCGCCCTCTTCAGACAGAGCCGCGCCTTCTTCAGCGGGCACCGCGGCTGCAGCTGCGAGCTGCGCGGGTGCTGCCGCCACTGTGTCGGCGGGTGCCACAACGGCCTGTACGCCTGATGGCTCATCGTCGTCGTCATCATCATCTTCTCCTGTTAACATAAAGTCATGTTTAATGTCGTAAAGCCATTTATACACTTGTCACTCATTGACATGACTGAATTAAAGAGCGTAATCAAATATAATTTCTATTGAATTTCCTTTTATTTTATAGTCCCGGTTGTCAAAATCAGAGGCGTAGACTACAAAAGATGTTATCAAGAAATATTTATCTTAAAGTTTATCTTGTGATGGATCAGTTGAATCTTTAATGCTTGTGATTAGGAAAGTTATTTTGTCCTAATTTTAAACTTTAGATACCTATTTTTTTAGAAAACTATAGGGATACAAAACTTTGTAATTATTCTCAATATATTACCTCCGAGGATGTCGTCAAAGAATCTTTCTAAATAATCGTCATCCTCATCATCATCATCATCAGCTTCTGCGTCATCATCATCGTCATCATCGTCGTCGTCACCACCTTTAACAAAATTATGTCGATTATCATCAATTTATTGCTTACCCTTTATTGCTTATCCTTTATTGCTTATGCTTTATTGCTTATCCTTTATTGCTTACCCTTTATTGCTTATCCTTTATTGCTTATCCTTTATTGCTTATCCTTTATTGCTTACCCTTTATTGCTTATCCTTTATTGCTTACCCTTTATTGCTTATCCTTTATTGCTTATCCTTTATTGCTTATCCTTTATTGCTTATCCTTTATTGCTTACCCTTTATTGCTTATCCTTCATTGCTTATCCTTTATTGCTTACCCTTTACTGCTTATCCTTTATTGCTTATCCTTTATTGCTTATCCTTTATTGCTTACCCTTACTTGGAATATTTGAAAATCGAGCCTATAATGGCGTCTTAGCCGAGTTTCGACAACGGCGGCCATCTCTATAGAGGCAAGCCAACTGACAACAAAGTGCAGGACAGATTATAGTGCATTAAAATCTGTTTAGGCGCAAATTCACACCCTGTTCTCTGACTGATGGGTCGGCAATCGAACACTGTCGGAGACAAATTAGGCGCGAGACCGATGGCTCTGAGGCACGGCGGTGTAATACCGCCAACTTCCCCCCCGTCTTCAAGCTGCTATTAGAAACCGAAAATCTCAATAACACTATGATCTGACACGAGACTCGGTACCCAGAACCTGTGAACTGTTCTTGTACATGTATACCTCGACCACGAGGCAATCAATCGAGCCCATATAGTATATAATAACAACATCGTGACATGTGGGAAACTTTTATCATAATATTTTACCTACTTTAGATCCAGAATAAATGGCCAACAAACAAATATAATTTATTCAAAATTTCCATATTATTTTCTATGCATTGCAATACTTCTCAAATCATGAAATTAGAGAGAATTTTGTACCAATTATATTAATCACAGTTATAAAATAAAAACTCGTAATCGAGCGCTTCGTTGCGTGAAATCCTGAACTGGCTTTCGAAGATAGAAAGCAATCTCTCTGATTGAGTCTTTCTGTTTGAATTAATTATCGAATGAGAGCACCTGTCACGCCGCTCGGCTCACATACCGAGCGCGTCCTGATTCAATGGAATTTATAGATTGTAACACTTCTACAGCAAGAGGCAGTTCCACGCTGCGTTGCAGACGAATTGGGCAGGTCGGGGAGGGGGACGAGTGATATAAGCGCATAGCCACAACTATGCTGTTCGTTAAGTCTGGTTCTTGTTTCAGACTCCTGGAGGGGGGGTAGAGTAGGAATCAAGTCTGATTGGCAATGCGGATGTCTATGGGTGGATATTAACCTTAGTTTGCCTACTATAAACAAAATTACTAATAGCAAAAATATACAATTGTACTTTTAATCGTGTGAACTTTTGAATAATCTTATTTTCATGTAATACACGAGCCGCGCAGCGCCAAACGCCTAACTGTTTTTGAAACTGTACATTGTAACTATTTCAAATTATTAAGGTAAATAAAGGATTCACACGACATACACGTTGCATACGGTTCTTTAAGTTTTAATTCAAAAAACTACAAAATGATTTTTTTTTTTATTCTATGAATACTAAAGTAAACTATAAACATTTCTATGTACTTTTTACATATTAGAATTACCTTGATAATTTCTTTTTACTTTACAAGAACTTATTAACAATTAGTAGATGCTGCAACTATTTATAATTTGTGATATTTAAGTGAACTTTCTTACAAAGTCCGCATTATTAAATTTTTTCAAACGTCCCGTCCCCCATCTCTTTTTGAAATTGTACCCTTTCGAGTAATAACTGGCCTATTATTATTTTTTTAAATCATATCCATTAAAATGTTAATTTATACCTTTCTATAATATTGTTTTTCAAATGGCTGTCAAAATATCGCTAATTAATTATTATGAAATAAAGTCCCCAAAAGCTATTTGTCTGCATGTGATCGATGTGACCTCAATAAATACTTAACGGATTTTTATGTGGTTTATATCCACGGGCGTTTCCCGAGAAAGGTTTTAATGTTTTAATCCAGCACCTGTTTATCCACGGGTGAAATCTGGGCGTATCGTTAATAAAATAATCTACTTTCTGCAACCTGTTGCAAAGTCTGAATTTTCTAAAGATTACGGATTATCGAGATAGTAAGTCTATTACATTTAGTCATAGGAATGGCACATAGGATAAGTCATGGTAATAATAATCCGTAATGTTTTGAATGTCTAACCTTCGATTATTGAACATTACCATAACTTATCCTATCTGCCATTCCTATGACTCCGTGTAACAGAGTAATTATCTCGATGTGCCCATCGCCGGCACCTTCAGCGAGCTACGTGAAGTGATATCACTAAGTTGTTTCATATACCGTTAAGTCCTGCTCTCAAGAACGGTAAATGCATATTACTCGGTTTCAAACTATTTTAAGACTTTGAGTAGCTAATGCAGACATAGGTCACGTGACTATCTGATTTCAGTAAATGTATATCTATGTATAAGAGAAAGATAAAAAAATTAAGTGAATTAAAATCTTTTTTTTTTTTGCATTATCCATTATTAACGGCAATATATCGCCATTTTTTTCAGGGACATACAACCATTAAAAATAAGGCATACACCACATTTTTGTAAGTTATAATAGGTTTAAATTTATCAAAAATTCTAAGTACATTATTGTTTTATTCGCTTTCTTGCTACGTGTTAATCGTTCGTTTGTAGAAACTATTCAAAATTTCAAAAACACCTCACATTTCTTTCTGTAATCGGTATAAAAATGTTTAGTTTATTTCTTTGTATTATATGCATACTAGCGATCCGCCCCGGCTTCGTGCATGAACAATAAAACTTCCCTCAGGAATTGTTATATCCAGGGGTGAAAACCACATGAAAATCCGTTAAATATATGTTGCGAAAATCTGACACGTACAGACAGACAGCTTTTATTTACAATAAGCATAAATAAGTATGCTGGTCCATATCCAAATTGAAATATTTATTAAAACTCACATAGATACTAACTCCGAGACACAAATAAATACATAACAATAAAAACATGCAATCATTAAGAACAGAATTTAATAATTTAAAGAAATATAGTGGAACAATGTTTTCTTTATTCTTGTTACAAAACTGATATTTCTGTATACCTTTTAGTAGACACGTAAACATGGAATTGTCTAACAAATGTACAATGTTTTATGCTGTACATACTATATACTTAGATGTGTAATGTCTTCAAATACTTTAATGATTACTTTGGCATTGCCGTAACTAGGGCTGTGCCAACGGCTTGTAGACAAACGGCCATAGACAAGTTTCCAAGTCTGCAAATAATTGCAGGATTTACGGATAACCGTAGTCCTGATCCGGCCGTGTGACTATAGACAGAAGAGAACTTTACCTGCTATGGCATCAAGGTCATCGTCGTCGTCGTCCTCGTCGTCGTCGTCGTCGCCGGTCGCAGCCGCCGCCGGCGCAGGCGCAGCCGCCGTCTGCCTGCTCACCTCCTTCTCACTGTCCTCCTGCGTGATCGGTACGGCGTACGCCGACAACACTAAGCAGCACACCGCCGCTAATAACAACAACGACCTCATCTCGTATCTGAAACAAACAGAGGCCTTTAGTGATGGACCCAGCGCGATGGCGACAGTGCCGGCCACTCTCGCTCGATCTCGACACTGTTGCTATCATGTAACACAACACTAGCACCAACACACACGTGCACTTGCTATTTCACCTTTTGACTTTTCACACGAGTCCTTTGGCTTCAGCGGAAGTCGTTCCGCTCGTGTCCTATGCCGGTTCGGGACACTGACCGAGCTTGGCGAACGGAAACGGTATAGCGGCGGCGTCTTCATTGCACTCTCTTTTATAGAGTTACGTCACACACGCGGGGAATGAAAGTAGTGATGGTAGCCACACTGGACAAAGATTAGTGATAACACAGACTTTCTCTTGAACATTTTGCGTAATAAATTTTGATGATCAATGAAAATTTGATCTCATTTAAATGTAAATAATAAAACGTTCTCTGTTATTCATAATCGTTAGAAGTTATACAGTGAAGGCATGAAAACAATTTTTTAACTGTTTTGTCAAGTTTAAAATATTAAGTGACCGTCGTTAAATTATGTGCAGAAGTATTTTAGACTATAAAAATACGAAGGAAATTAACGTAGAGGCAGTACCATGCTGCATAGAAGGAGGTAAGTGCCATGCATAGTACGTGACACTACCTCCTCCTATGCAACGGAATTGGGCTGGCACAACCGGGGAGGTACCTCTCGGTCACATGACCGGACATCTTCAGTGTCGCGTTTCGTGCCGTTTGTGAGTAGCCGGTGGCCCATTTATGAGGGTGGTTGGGCAACTCATCGGCATAGTAATTATGTGGATGTTCATGGGCGTCGGTAGTCGTCAAAAGGCTAAAATTTCTCGTTTGCACCCCTATTCTATAATATAAAATTATTTTTTCTTTAATTTCTATAATCAATTGTCGTTGAAAATACATAGTGCTTCGAGTTTTTAAATTTTGCGTTGAATAAAAAATTACAGATACAAAGCCAGGTAAATAACTTTAAAAATAAAGTTTCATTCGACATTGACATAAGGTTGAACTTTAAGATAAGTTCAGCCCATAGGGCGTTTTAATTATGTGTATTATGGTATTATTAGATAATTTGTTTTATATTTTACCGGGCGACATTATCGCTAAGTGATGAAGTCCTGCGAATCTACCGACACCCCATACGTGAAAATCTACCGACACCCCATACGTGAAAATCTACCGACACCCCATACGTGAAAATCTACCGACACCCCATACGTGAAAATCTACCGACACCCCATACGTGAGAATCTACCGACACCCCATACGTGAAAATCTACCGACACCCCATACGTGAAAATCAGTGAAGCCGTTCAGACTGTACGAACATAGCACTCATATTCCTCAGGCAGTCGGGAGAAAACGGAGTGAGGGGTCCGAGGTCGTATTCGACTCGGGGAAACGAAGACCCTTTCATTTTTAGTAGACTTCGCTGTACATTCATAATTTATATTAAAATATCACGTTAACAGAGTTAAATGGAAAGATGTTAGATATTTTTCCAAATTTTCAATAATAAAGATTTTTATTTCTTTACAATTACGAAAAGTAGAGTACAGGTAAGTAATAGCACGTAGCTGTACATGGAATGAAGAAATAAAATAAGGAAATGTGCCTGTAACCTGTTATACCAAAAAGTGTCGACAAAAAGTCTTGTTACCCCTTTTTAACAGGCTATCATCCCACTCAGCATGTACAACGTCATTTCAAGACATATATTTCACAAAAGATTATGAAACGTAAGTATATAATCAACCGCGCGTCTACTTTTAACATAATCTTTGCCAGCAGTAGGGGGGTAGAAATAAGTTCGGTTGACTAATTTATTCGTTTTATTTGCCGTCTCGGTATGTGTTGGAGAAAAGTGTTGGCGTGTGGATTCGGAATTTTTAAACATTAAAAACATTAGTATGTGGGTCCCGAGCCCATACTTTCACTTAAGGTTATGTATTCAAAAACGTCTAGATACGTTCGTCATGTAACGTTATTCATAGATATTAGAGTTTAAAAGCACTTTTACGAAAGGATATTTGCTTACGTAATGTTTTTATTTTACTCTTTTCTTGTGATAAATATGTGTTGAATTCTCATGTTAAAAAATATTTATTAACGGTGAAATCTCGTTTTATTGTGATGAATTTGTTAAGAAACACTTTTTTTCAAATGTACGAGGCAAATTAGTCGGACTGTTAAATAAGTGAATCCCTTCGGCCATCTTTCCCTATTCTGCCCTACAACAACTTACCACAGACACTTCTTCATGCTGATAACGTGATTTTCCAATTCTCTGGAAGCTGTTTATTTTCAGTTATCTCTTAAACCTACGACTTATTGTTGTGAATACGAATACGAAATCAAATTTAGAAGGTTTTATTGGATTTTATAAAAGGTAGAGTTTGTTTCTATTGTATTGATGAATGTGGAATACAATCATAAAATATAATACAATTTAAGTGTAGTGTAACTTTAACCAAAGAAAGCTAATGAATTTTTCACTTTTATTACCATAATAGATGGTGTTGGTAGCGTTGATACGATGTCAAAAGAAAAGTAAAAGGTTTTTTAATAAAGTGAGAATTTCGGACATTCTTATCTACAATGCTGCAATTACACTACGTTTTAAGTGTCGTCAGTTTTTTTAGGTATAGAGGGGCAAACGAGTAATCGCAGCAACTACAGACGCTCATAGGATATCTGCATTCTTGTCATGATGCGTGGCTTCCTCCTCTTCAATGGGCCAGCGGAAAATCACAAACCCTACGAAATGCAACGGCGTAAATGTCACTTGACAGCAGCGTAAATTATCAGCAGTGACAATAGTCTGTAACGCTAAAATCACTATAATACCAAAGAAGTAGCTATTAAAATGCACACAATCAAAAATATAACCGTTCTGGCACAGTCGGATATAACTACTAGATAATGGGTGGGATTGTAATTGTATAGTTACTTTGATAATTTATAGCTTAATAGCTTTATGAAATAAAAATATATAGTAAATATTCCTTAGTAAGAAGTAGTGGCATGCTGCATTGCGAAGGAATTGGGCCGGCACGGCAGGAGAAGTACCTCTCGCTCAAAATGATGCCACCGTAAAATGACATCTTGTCGCGTTTCATGCGGTATAAGAGTAGCTGGTGACCCCTTGGGAGCGAAGGAGAAAAGGAGCACAACGCATTTGGCGCCCATTAACATCCGCATTATTATACACACATGTTACTCTCTTCCCCAACTCCTCTCTAATGGGCGACTTGGCATCAAGTGATCCGAATACTGTTTACCTAGTTGAGCTGCCACTATTGATGATTCTTTATGAGATAGGGGGCAAACGAGTTAGTGAGTACCACCGCGCGTAGACATCCACAAGACTAGGCATCTTGCAGACACGCTCCCGTTTTTTTTTCGGAGGGACCTTCTACTGTTGGCAATGCCATTGCATTTGCTATTCTAGTTTAGGGAGACGAAAGGGAAGTACAGTCATCACCAGATATCCCTTTTAGTGTTGATATGCCATTTCTTGTGTTCCTCCAATGGGCCACTCTCACATAATAGATACTCAAATTTAGTAGTTTTAAAAGCTGTGCGGAATAAAAATACCAAGGTTCAATCTTGTGCGAAATCTCAACCTATCCTGGATTTTGAAGATGAAATATATTATATTGTCATTACTACACTAAATTGACAGCTTCACTGTCCCGTTTCGTGCAGTTTGTGACTAACCCAAGGGCCCTTGGAATTTGAAGGAGGAAAGGTGGACGACCCATGCATATATATATGCATATGTATGGGCGTCGGTAATCCCCCTTATGATATAAAAAAATTACCCCTTTCTAAAGTTACGCTAAGACCTGCGATCAAACTCATCGCATTGGTTTAAAGTAATTTGAAAACCAGGATAGGTATAGATTAAAAATAGGAATCTCTACTTGGCGAGTTCCCATGCAAAGTCAACAGGCTTGCTCATACATATAGTAACACAGATATAACATATGACTGATAGAATGACAAACTCACATACCGCTTACGGAAACAAGCCCGGGTTCGAATCCGTAAGCTGAAAGCTTAAATTTCAAGAGATAAAACAACGCGAATTTAGAGAGCTCCAAGAATAATAAATAAATCATGAACACGGCTTGTTGCTGATTTGTAGCGCAAATCAACCCCTCCTGTCAGAGGGGGGCGAGGAGGCCGGCCTTCTCTGATAAGCGAAACAATAAATGAGCTCAATTATCCTTACCCACGCCACCGCAAATCAAAACGACATCGTGCGCGCACCGTCCCACTAGTGAGGGGACGGGGAACGCTTCCGCCTTTTCGGTACCAATAATAATTACTATGGGGTACGCCCATAAACAACCTGGTACATCTCTTCTCATCTGCGGGAAAAAAGAGGGGGGGCTGTCCCCCTTATCAAGTACCTAAACATAAAGACACAAAAGTCTTCGTTAGTCAGTCGAACCGTTGAGGCTGGACAGGCGCCGCCAACCCATAGTAGGTCCCTCCAAAAGGAGAAAAAAAGTTTTGCTCATGTGAAAACGGGTCCACACATCAAATTATTATTATTAATATTATTATTATATTCGGAATATATGTATATATACACAAAGAGAGAGAGGGAGAACGTTTAAACTTATGTGTCCGGTTTAAGGGTCCTAAGATTTTAACATGAAATATCTCCTCCAGACAAGACATAACATCTTCAAATCGATACTCAAGTGTTACATATTCAAATCTGTCTCGCCACTATGTAAGGAGTGATATTCAGAAAATATATATTGTTTTAATAATTTATTACAGCTCTTGCACAGAAAATGGCATAAGAGAGCAGTACAGTAGTCCTGCTTAGAGGCTAGGGCATGGATGTTTTAGGCCTGTGTGCGTCAGACCCGCTGGGAGACGGAGGCGCACTGCTATGTGTCTGAGGGCCCAGCACACCCAAGGTGTGCCCTATGTGGGCTGGCTGTACAGTGCTCTAATTTGCCAGCGGCACTGGGAGAGACGATCTTCTCGCTCTCTGACGTGTTCTCCTTAATACTCGAGAGGGAGAGGTCCTAGAAGGCGATGGCCTCCTGCGAGACAGTCATGTCTCAGATGGAGACCGCTGGAAGGGCCAGAGAAGACGAGGTAGTGTACAGCCTGCTCCGCAGACAACGGATGGAAATGCGGCCAAGGCTGTACGCGCAGCTTGTGCTGCTTATCTAATTGAGGCCAGGGGTTAAGGTAGGCTTGGCCCTATTCCTCCTAGGTTGTCGTATCAGCCCCTCAATTTTGGAGGAGGACGGTCCCTTCCGAGGGACTGAGCAATCGCCGCCCTGTTGCTGGAAGATCCGGGCACCTCATTATAGGCGCTCGATAGCACGATCGAGGCTTTAGTGGAGATTCAGTTCATCCGCGAGTACCACACATCCACCGGATCTCATCCAGGACTGGTGGAAGTGCGTAGATAGATTTGCCCGCCAAACCAAAAATAAGTATAATACTAATATTATGATTCTTTCGAGTTTGTCGCAATCTTGGCGTCCAACAGTTTGCGAAGGGCTTGTTGCAAAAACCAGCCTTGACTCAAAATGCTCCATTAGTATTTGCCAAAAAAACCCATTAAAATTATTCCCAAAACCTTTGCGTAATAGTTTCATCGATCAGTCTTAATTGATTCCGCAGCGTTCTTCGCAAGGATATTTCGTGAATTATAAATATAAAATACCTCACATAAACAGGCGTATACAAGTTTTTTTATGAGGGCGCAAACAACCAGTCGAGCCTTTTTATTACTACCGTTGCCCAAAGATATGCTAATAATCGATAAGCAAATGTGCTCTTCACTTCGATGGGTCACTGGAAATGAAAACCAATAAACAATATATTAAAAAATAAGTTGAAATTTTTAAAATACATCTCTTTGTCAGAGAGATTGAGTATGCTTTTCATATATTCATAATTTGTTGTAAGTTTTGGCGGTAATTTGACAATTGCTTGTATCAATGTTCTCAATATTTATGATCTTCGATGTCGTTTAAGTCCGTAAGGAAATATTGATTAACTTACTTGAAAGTCCACAAGAAACTTGATTAATTTTCAACAAACTAAATGGTATCCGTCGGTGACGGTATTCTATAACATCGGCTGATAATAACAGCATTGTCCTGCGACGTATGATAGAGGTTGACAAAAGAGCAACCTATCGGAAAATTCGTACAAGCTTAGGCATCTCTATGATTCAAGTGCACAAAATACTCCATGAACATTTAGTGGTCATGGAGCTTTTTGCCCTTTACTTCTACTTTATACGTCATGATTTGTATAAAGCCCATTAACGAGGTCGTCGTACGGGTGCTGAAAGCTCGGCTGACTAATATCATCTGGAAACCAAAGGACAATCAGCTCAGAGGGGGCATCCTCGCGAGAGTAGTAGTGAGTTCAAAGCGTTGAAATTAATAAGTAAGTAAGTTCTCCGAAAGGACAGACACAAAGGTTGTGATTAAGAATCAAAAAGCCTTTACTGCAGAGTGTTACACTGACCATTGCTTGCCACATACCTCGGAAACAGTTCAGAAGAAAATATCGCGCAGTTCTCCTTCGCCACGACAACGCGTCATTCGACGTGGGGCGCCACGACAAACCATGTCGAACAATCGACTACTTGGTGAAGTTAGACGCGGAATTACTGGACCACCACCCGTATAGCCACGATCTCGCAATTAGCGATTTTTTTATTATTATTTATTTTGCTTAAGGTTGTTTTATAACAACTCCAGATCCTTAAGGACCACGGTATCAACTTGAATAGATTCGTACAATTTATTATTTCTGTATATAAACATTTAGTGCATGTGTACATCGATCTCCAACTAAATAAGCTTTTGTATTATTAGCTACGTTATAATCCTTTCGTTGTTGGGGGATATACGCTTCACTAACACGTGTAACACAATTAGGCCCAGTACATATTTATGAAAATTTTATTTATTTGTTACTAAGAAAGACAAATGTTCTTTGGACACCGAGGAAGTAGCGGCTGCGTTGCAAAAGGCCGTCGAAAAAGCCCCTAAGGACAAGTGGGCAAAGTGCTAACTCAGCTGCCCCATCGGATATATTAATGTGAATGGAGACAGACCATTTGAAAGGATATAAATGAACTAACAACTTGATGATCACTCTTTGACTTTCTAAGAAGAATTTTAGTTTGACCGTTTTGTATCGCATAGTGACAGCCACTTAACGACGGTGTCCTTTGAGCTAGAAGTATCTTCCCGATCGCGCCATCCAGATTCGGCTTCAACGCACCCTTACACTACCTATTACAATATAGTCTTCATTACAACGGTTCAATTGCTGAATAGTTCTCCCTCGAAACTCAGCGTCTCTCCTGGACACATGGTCCTGAGGACTTCGCACTTAAGAATTAAAATGTCCCAAAGTTGAGGATATTCTACTCATCAATTGGTACAAAGCAATTTTGCTATTGACATGCAGCTCTATCATATCTCAAACTGGGAAAACTAAACCCGTTTTTGGTGTTGTAGTTGGCCACAAAGATTTGTATGCGGCTTGTGAATGGACCTCGAGGACTTTCTCTCGCATAGCGCACAGCCCCGCTGACACCGCATGTAAATACTATGACATGCACCTTGTAATACATTCGCGATTAATCATCATCAGCGGTCATTGTAGTTAAGCCAGCAACAGGTGCATTGTCAGTGATTTCAGATGATACCGCTCTTAATCGCATGAAAAGGGAAATATGTATGCTTCAGTGGATGTTTATAGGGTTCGGTAGCCAATGGCAATAATCAGAACCATTTTAGGTTCGTCACGTCCGTCCGTTTTCCCGTCTCTCACAGACATTTTACTCGGAATACAGTACGCTGGAAACCCGGAACACTTCTTTGGCTGGGCAAACCGGCTAAGACCACGCTCTTGACCGGTGTTTAAAGGATGACAACACACCTACCGAGATTTACGTATGTTAATTTTCATTAAAGTAGATCCTACTTCTCGTTTGTTCCCCTACAATATAAGAAGAGAAGAGACTCACTGGCTAAAACCAACTTCTGGCGGCTCGGTGCGTAGGCTTAAATTAACAACAATAAGGAAACGCAACATTTTTGCTAAAATATTTACATTTTTCTGTTTCCGTTAAATATTCGGACAGGAATTAATGGATAAGAAATAGCATACTACATCTTAGAAACCTAAAAGAATACTACCTTTCAAATAGAAAACCCACCAATGGCGAGTCGCACTCGTTACGGTTCGTACGGGTTCCGTAGCTGCAAATCGAAAAATCGGATATCTCCAACGATTTTGTTCCAACTAATTTTCGTTTAAAGTTTTTATCAAATTCTACTTAGACTAGGTAGACTTAGATGACGAGTGATGAGTTACTTAGTTGTTCCGATTAACGCAAACAGTACTTACTATATTTTGCTGCCTTAATTGTTATGTTTGGTTTTTAATTTTTCGGACGTGTTTTTGATTTCAATTGGCTCATGGATCATCCTTGGAAGGATTAGGTATTCTCTAGTGAGGACTTGCGTTGTACCAAATCTAATGTAATGGCGGGGGTTAACTCTAAGATGCCCACAGACTGCAGATTATGTGAAACTTGAGACATGAAAATTGTATAAACCCATTTTCGTACAGTTTTCCCCCAGTACTTTAAAATTTAGAGGTGGGATACATAATTTTTACCACTTTAGACGCATTTAGCCACTTTACATGCAAATATGTTGCAAAGTATTGTCTTAATTTAATAATAATTTTAAAGAAACATTTCTAGAAACCATTTAAAAAGATCTTTCCAATGACACCGACCTATCCAGTACACGGTTGTGTGTTTGTTATTTGTTATTTCTTGGAGTAAGGGTAATGTAAGTAATCATTCTGCATCAACACAATTTTGTTGCAGTACAAAAACCTTTCAAGTGTCAGACATAGAGTACTCATAATCTCCGAGGAGAACGTCTCTGACGTACGGACAGACGGACGGACATGATGAAAATATAAACGATCCGTTTTATTTTCACTTGGCTAAGGAACCCTTAAAACAATATTCGTAAATGCAACATTCAGCACTGACTTTTAGTTCATCGGTTTGCCCTGAGTGTCAATCAATTTATGTACTCATCAACCGACTCCGAAAAAGGAGCTGATTCTTTGTTGGTCTGTATTTTCCATGGGAGTATACCGATTATGTTTTACGTCAAATGAGGACCGATTTTCGTAACTGTTATTTGTTCAAGAAAGTATAATCCCCAGGTGATCCCAATATTGCCAAACACATATGAGGTGTTTTTAATATGTTTTCCCAACATGTGATGAAGTTGACCTGATGATAGAAGGTTTAGTTTGCCAAGCCTTTAATTGTAAAGGAATATTCGCACATTTTTATTGCCATGTAGTACCAAAGTGTTTATCTAAAATTTAACAAACACGTATTTTTTATAAAGTTTCTAATTGATAATTTGCATCTGGTAATCATAATCTTGTGTCACTGAGCTGGTGATGGATCACGGAAGATACAGCTCTTCGACGGTTAGTGTTTCGTTATTTAAACACTACCCATATTTAGACATGAGACTGTAATAAGTTGTATTGTTTCGAACTCTATATTTGATACTTGTACGTGTTAAGCATTGGACTAAAAAATCTGACATACTCCAAAAAAAGCTTGCGATGGTAACCGTGTTGAAAATGGACTAAACTGAACATTTAATCTGTCATTGTACTTTTGTAAAAGTATTTAATATGATTGAAGGCGATGACGACATAATATTGTATGCCATTTGATGTGGCCTTTGTTTTGGCACGGACTTCAAGGGTGTTATGTAATTTTACAAAATCACAGATTAAATATCCCATTTGATTTAGATTTACTTTTGAGTGCGCTGCTAATTTTGGAGTCAGGTTAATTTCGTGGTCAAGATTTAATTTATCTTAAAACGTTTCATCAGATATAGAAAGTCGAGGAGTTTCTAAAAAAAACTGTTTTCGCCACAAATCATAAACAAGAAAAACATGATCTTGTAACACCTAAAGTGTTAAAAAGTAGAAATGACTTAATTTTTAACTCGTAAAATGGAATGAGTCTTAAAAAAATGGTATGTTTTTGATTTATTTCATAATCGTGTTAGCCACATTTCTATTTAGACCGACTGTGTAGAAAGACTTCTTATTCTTTACTTTTTAACCAACTGTTTAAAAAGGAAGAGTTCTATTGCTCATGAAATACACGTCCCTTGATGATTATGAGGTAATTACATCGAAAGATGCACACAACCAGGGAACGTTTCACCGCAGCAGCTTCAGAAAAAATCCCTTAAGGACAAGTGGACAAATGAGCAATCGGAGCCTTTCAACGACTGCATAACGACTGAATAACACCAGCATAATTGTGCCGTTGTGTTGCATTCTGAAATCATTATTTCATTTTTTTTTCTTTTTAGTATATAGTATAGGGGTCAAATTAGTCGGAGCCTTTTAACGTCTACCGAGGTCCATAAACATCCACGTAATTACTATGCTGTTGCGTGGCCCTCCTTTCGTCCTTCCCCCAATGTGCCACCGAAATCGCACGACACCGAAGGGATCTTCCACTGGTTGGACACTATTGCACACGCCTCTGCAGTCAATCGGACTAGAACACCACAGATGTTTCTTTACGGCGGTGTTATGTGAGCAAGTGGTACCTCCCCGGCCGTGCCCGTCCATTTCGGCATGGCACTACCTCTTACCAAATCTAAGACGATCTCTACGCAGCGGCTGGTCAAGATACTTGTATCTAAGTGTTGGCATTCCTCGTCGAAAATTGCCTTCTATGACGACGGCAGTGGTTATAGCAAATATTCGTGTAAAGTTTGTTGACAAACACGAAATGGTTTCGAACGAAAATCATTGTAAATATTACGAAACTTCGGAGTTCAAGTTTCGTAATATTTGCAATGATTTTCGTGATTTCGTGAAACTGCGGAGTGTCGAGGAAAGTTGGAGAGAGTTTGTCACGTAAGCCTCATGATGAAATATTTCTATCCACAAACGAAATCCGCCCTCATCTGTCGTGTCCGGATATGTTTGAAATAAAGTTGACCCTCACGCTTAATGTGGAGCCCCTTGCTTTCCTCTTCTAGAAGAAAGTATAGGTTGCTCTAGTCATCTGGAAGAAAGTGTAAATTGCTCTACTCTTCTAGAAGAAAGTGTGAGCTGCTCTACTCTTCTAAAAGAAAGTGTAAGTTGTTCTACTCTTCTAGAAGAAAGTGTAAGTTGCTCTATTCTCATAAAATTCCAATTTATTTTTAAAATATAGAGGGGCAAACGAGCAATCGAAGTCGTATCACGACTACCGACGCCCACAGATCATTACACATTGCTATCATGTCGATGCGTTGCCCTCCTTTCCTCCTCCCCTCCAACACGCTACCTGTCACTAACAAACCGCATGAAACGAAAAGGCGTAGTTGTCGCTTTACAGCGGTTTACGCGCTGACAGGACAATATTAGCGAGAAGTACCTCTTCGGTTAGGCCTATTCCGCTGCAATGCAGCATGACGCTACCTTTTACTAATAGTGACATATTACATGTTGGGTTTCGGACGCATCGGAGGAGGAAGGAAGGCAATACATCTGTAATCTATCGTCCACTCGGGCTAATCGTATGGCGAAAGGCTCCGACTCTTCATTTGCCCCTTTAGAGGTAATAAAAAAAGAAGTCAGGCGACGGTAGTAGTAGCACTTCTGCGCTGCTTCGATGCCATCACCAGTCGCCACCTATAGAAATAGATCTGCTGGTATACACGTGGAAATTACAAAGCCCCGGACTTATGTCTCACTAGACGCATACAATTTGTATAACTAATGTTAGGTGTTTGATCCTGCGACATATCAAATAGAATAGAAAATGTTTAGTGAGGATATGATGATACGTTCAGTCGTGCGAAAACCGTTGATCAAACTCGATTCCTTACAACAACTTACGTCCCTGTGATATATTCATTCCATGAGCCCTGGAAACAATGCTAATGAACGATTTAGTCATGACGGCGCCGAGACCATTTTAACTACTGCGCGCGAGCTGCCCTCGACGTCAAATTGGGGGGATGCGGGACACCGCGGACTCTCTGGCCATGATAACAATAGCATGGCTACATCAGCTATTATAAACATTCCCCTGTCATGCATTTCTCCCATCTGTGGGAGAGTATGGCTTTTCCCCCCAAACCTGGTCTCGTCGCCGACGAACACTCATAGCAATGTGATGAAACGCTATCGGGCTTCTCTTCCCTGCCACAGCATAAGTTCAGGTCCGAAAAAACATTAATAGTGAAAGAAGTGCGGTGGTTTCTTGCACGCAAGTGTCATAGTGTTGTGAGTAGGTATTTAGTGTATGTAGTGTAGCGTGGCAGCAGATCTGCTAGTCACGGGCGTACTATCGAGGCCGCTGCTAGTGTGCACTTTCTTTCGGGCTCGTCACTTCCGTCTGCGCGCCTCCACGTGCAAGGACTTTACCTTTGATGTATTTATAGATAGATAAACAAAACTAAAATGATTTTACCACTGCTTTAAGATTATTTATTTGCTCCTAAAGGATGGACTTCGATGATAGATAAAGCTTAAAAAACATCCTAATCAACCATCGTTTTGTGAATAATTTGTTGAATTCAAAAACCATAAATCACTTTTTTTAACGTGAAACTGAAAAAAAATATGTAGGGACTCATTTCAGCTTTTATTTAATTTTTCTTTAAAGCATCAGATCCTATTAGCGTCGAAAAAACTTTCGATAACGAAATTTTGCATTGCAGCCAAAGAGGGCTGGCACGATGAGGTACTTCTCACCCACATGCGCTCTCGTGTTACAGCCGTAGAGCCTATTCTGGTCCCTATTCCGTGCGGTTTGTGAAAAAACTTTGTTTGGAAGAAATTGCTGTTTAGCAACAAGACCGCTTATCCGTAGGTACTTATTTTTTTCTAAGTGTGTATGTATATTATAACCATTGTTTTTGTAAGCTGTGGGTGAGATGAAGGAGGACAGCGCATCTACATTGACGTGAGGATATGAAGGAGCGTCGATTGCTCGTATCATATACACTATAAAGACATGACATTTTTTCTTCGGGGTAATATCATCAATTGTATCTAGTGATTTGGCATCAATGCCATTAGCATCGCACCTAATACATTATGAGGTTACGAGGTGCCTGCCGATTTTGGTTGTGCTGTCAGGCTGATTACCGATTCTTAATGTACCGTCCATGCTCCTTGACTGAAGCATCTAGTTCAACCATCATCGTTCAGCATTCATCTGAGACGGATTTAGAATTGAGTATAACTTCACTTCGATATATGTTATACACTGTTATTCATTATAGTACCCAGTGTCCAGTGTATTTAAAATTTTGGATTTAATGTTATGGGTAGTGCCATGATGCATTACAGCTGAATTAGGCCACCACGATGTTTGTGAGTAGCCGGAGGCTCCATTGGGGGAGGAGGAAAGGAGGCAATGTATCTACATGAAAATAATGCGGATTTCTATGGGCGTTGATAGTCCTCTAGGGGCTCCGATTTCTCCTTGGATTATGCGTTATACTATAAAAGGAAAAACTGTGTGTCGCCAGCTCCAACATAGGACTAGAGTTAACTCGTGGATCTGATGTAAAGATGAGGGACTCTTTTTAGGTGTGCGGTATATACCGTTACATATGCACTAAACTCCAACGATTGTTGCTTTTCAAAGGAACACCTCTTTTGGTGGCGCGTGGAAACGGAGCGAGGAAGAGCCTTCACGGGCCCTGGGCGGGGTCCAGCGGGAGTGGGACACGCGACACGTCATAGTGCCGAATACCCACAAAACTCACCGCGAGTGTAATCAGTGCAGGTGCCCGGGAACAAGAAATCATCAGGACACCTCAACGGCTAGTCAGTCCCCAAAGGGCCCGATGCCTGCTCCACAGTGGGGTCGTCCCGCACCACATAACAACCTAACCAACTTCGGGACAGTCCAATGGGGTGCGTTCCCATCCTCGTCCCTTGCCCTTTACGCAAAAGCGCATCCTTTTGTTTCTCTACTTGTAGGAGGGTTACAAAGAGCGGCTCCTCCTCCTGGTTTTTAGCTTCCTCTTCCTATAAGAGGGGTCCAAAAACATCCCCTTCGGTTCAATTGGCTCGGCCTGGACTTTGTCCCGGCTACTGGGCCTCACCACCACAACAAGTCTTGAACCATGGTATGGTTATACAGACATATTTAATGCGCCCAATGTTATCTTCAAAATTAAGTGTTAAGGATATGTACATTTTTAATCTTGTTAAAAGACAATATTTTAAATTAACAACAACACGTCCTCACGACAGTTCCCTAATGGGGTAGGTAGCGACACAGGTCACAACCCTTACATAATTTCAATTAAATTTAGTTATAACCTAAACACAGACAGACATTTAAATAATACTATAATGTATATTAAAATTAAATCAGGGCAATCTATTGGCTGATGTGAAAATGTTTTAGTTAATATCATTAGTTCTGTATGTGCAACATAGATGTCACTTAATATTGGCAATGTACCTATGTACCATATCTTTAATTGACGAATAATCCGTGTGAAGGATAGTACCATTGCAACACACGGCTATAGTTGGTATTAAATAATACTATCATATTCTATAAAGTTTATTGTAAGGGGCCTATGTGCAGCAATGGACCGAGAAGGGCAGATAATGATGACGATGACATTCACATCCTAAACTTAGATCCAAACAAAACCATTAAAATAATGTCATCTATTGTCTAATGTCAAAACCTTCTACACAATAACCTGTACACACGCAAGACGTGAAATATAATCACTTTCTAGATATCACGTAGTACGCAGCATGTTACACAGATGTCGTTAAATCTTAGGTGAATAAAAAAAATTATGAATACAAAGTAATGTTATTCATCATTCAAGATATGAAAACATACAATTCTAACATATTCTCTACATTTATAAAGATAGAAAGAGCGAGGTTATCACAACCATTGACCGATTGTGGTGCTCTACTTTCGGTAGTTGCAAATTAAAATAAGGATCACAGTATAGAATGTAGGTCAAAATCGCATAAAGCGTATTGTTGTGTCTCTTTAATATACGAAAACAATACGCATAAAACGTAGTTTAGTCAGAATAACGCTTTAGGTACTTTGCACTTCTCTTACGTCTTCTCAAGAGAAGTTTTACTTCAAAATATTGTTTTTAAGGAGCAAACTCCAGTCACGTCTCGGATCTAACACACAGAGTGACTAAGTCTTTGTCGCAGACAGATTTTCTAAATCGCTGTACTTCTACCGCTAGCCATTTTCAAAAACGGGGCCGTTTTACTTTGTGGTGGGCTGACGATTATCCGCATTGAATACGGTTGAGTGAAATTGCACCAGAAAGAGTTTGGCGTTATATGATATTTAACAAAGCTAAACTTACTGAAATAAAGTGAAAAAAAAATAGTTCCTAATTTTAACACTCGCAGCGCTGCTTGACGATCGTGATCTTGACATCGATGGCGTCGATTGTAGAATACAGCGAAATAAAAGAATGTGCTCAGATACGTTAGATTTGTGATTAGGTTATTTTTTTATTTGCACTCAAAACACTTTGCCTAACTTCATACTTGCATCGACCACTGTCACTGCCCAAAATCAAGAGATTTAATGAGGCTAACATCGGCCGCCAAATTGAAGAAAGTCTAGAATTGACAATCCGGCTAATCCTTAGCCCACCACAAAATAAAACGGCCCTCTTTTTGAAAATGGCTAGCCGTAATGTTATACGGCAATTTGTACGAAACAACTGCGGCATTTTAATTGTGCCGACAGAATATGTACACTCTAAATACTACTACTAGTGACTAACTATTACCGATTGATTGACCTCTTGAGATCCAAACTTAACATTTGAATTTCAATTAAATTTAGTAGTAGATACATCTGAGCATTCCTAGGACAAGTATACTGATATGATAGACGAAGCCAGAAAAATACTTGTAAAATAGTTTTTTTCTTTTCGGAGTAATGGTGTCGTCCTAGCAGAATTTCGGTTACAGCGATCGAGTGCTCCGACTGCTTGTTTGTCCTCCTATAATATAAAAAGTATACGTTTTAAAAATATATATAGAGTAATATAACAAGACAGAACGACGGAAAATAATAGCATTAATTATTTACGGTCCGTTACGTTACGTGTACCTCGCATTCTTACGCCGGGACTTTTGACTGCCTCCAGGGTAAACATGTTCAACCACAGTCGTGAGTGAGGTTCCGGGCTCAAGTCCCGGGTCGGTCCAAAGTGTTATTTTCAAATTTCTAATAACAGTCTGGAATCAGAGATTTGGTGGTATTACACCTGTCCTGCGCCTGATTTCTCTTAGGTCGTGTCGGACTGCCGTTCCATCGCTATACGCACACACTTGTTCGCTATAGTATATCTTGCGCAGTTGGCTAGTCTCCTGATGGCCGCCGTGCCCGAAATTCGGAAAAGACGACATTATCATTATTGATAGTATAGGACAAAAAAATTGATGACGCGCGTTCACTAGAATCGATTACTAATCGTCAGTAGGCATCAATGTTGTTCAATCAACATTGAAGTTGTTTACTTAGAATTCGGCCGCCGCATTCCTTTCATTAAATCATCAATGATTTCGCGAGCACATCCTTGTTCCTACAACAACATATTCACAATGAACGAGATAATAGCGATCCGCCCCGGTTTCGCCCGTGAGTAATACGGAACGGAATAACATCTTAACAGATGAATCGACTAAAACCGTCCTTGGTAATTTCTCTATCCATTGTTGAATAGCATAGAAATCAGTTCGGTAGATTTTGATAAAATCGATTACTTAGAGACAGTTTTGGGGACGTTGTTTAGATGAGTCGGACCCCAAGCCTAGTCTCGTCCTCGTCTGAATGAAGCTGAACTGAGACTCCTTTCGCTCCCACAGCATAAGTTCAGGTCAGAAAAATAAGTGACTTTGTTTTGTTATTATAAAATAAAAAATATATTAGTTAGCTAGTAACGTTGCTTAGGACTCCGTCTGCTTAGAGGATGTGAAAGACCACCGCTGGGGTTAAGTGGGTAGGGGGAGCTGCTTTTGGTGTCTGAGTCTCACATGCCCCCTGGTCTTCTCAACCTGGTAAATGTATTCCCCAGCGACAAAAAAAAATACGAAATATTACACTTGAATTTGGAATCTGTCAATTATATGCGATCGTTCATTGTGTTTTCTCATTTTAGCGTCAATACGTTGTACAATATTTTGCGATTTTAAAATGGAGCGGGGTGATAAAATGAACAGTATCGATCTGATTGAAATACACAAAGAAGGTATCGTGCCAAATGCAATTTTTAAAACTCTCCATACACTTGTTTAGTCAAATGTTTGTGTCGGGGTATCATAGGTACAATGCGACTCCCTCTGATTATGACAGGGAAAGACCTGACTGTCCACGTAGTGTTCGTACGAAGAGGTGGTCAAAGCAGTAACGAAAGGAATTCGAAGATATCGTGTCCGAGAGCAAAAGGTTGTATCTCGGGAAACTAACATAGCACCTAGGACCAGGTCGCGAATTTTGAGTGATGATTTAGGACCTGTAGCCTATAAGAGAGTTGAGAAGGTAGTTAAGTCCCTTAATAACACCGTGTTCAATAAACAAGTATGGTCCATTCAGCAATACCCGGCACCGGGTCTTCAATTGAATTATGGACTTCATGAGAGCTGAAGACTAGCCGTCGTCGAGTCCCGACCTTAATCCGCTAGATTATGACGATGTGACGAATTTAATCAGAATTATGATTTTGTCGTAATTAGAATGTCCTCCTAGGTAAATCTCGGCTACGGTGGCGCACGTCACATTATAGTATCTGTCTCCTCATCTATACATGAACTTCCACACCGCAGGTACACGTCCACACACAAAGCCCACTCATTGTTACTACAATTATTACAAAACGTGAGGACGCGGTAAAGAAATAAAGTGAATGGAAACGTCAACGCGTATGTGACCGAGTCACATGACTGTGCCATGTGACGTGACGTCACGCAGTCACGTGACTGAAGCGCAGCCTTGACTTTTCGAAGATACCTCGCCTCCTTGCATCATATTTGATTTTATAACAAAAACAACCTCACCAGGAATCGTTACAAATATTTGTCCAGCCAGTGGCGTAAACTTATCGTTCGGGGCCCATTATTCTACGGATACGGCTCCGGGTGTCTCAATGTTACGACGATTATGTTCCACCCGAGCGCATTTTTGTGATTGCGGACAATTAACACATTGGACTGTTCCGAAATTGAGGTCCCCAGGCGGATTTCGAGTCCGAGGCACCTAGGGCGAAGCTAATTGAACCATGGGGGCTGTTTTGTACCCCACTTCTAGGAAGAGGGTACTAGATAGTAGGAGGAGGAGACTAAGGGGCCAGGATGAAAACCTCACCCCATTGCACTGTCCCAAAATTGCTCGGGTTGACCTGTGGTGCGAGACAACCCTTCTGTTGAGGAGGCGTCGGTCCCTTTGGGGATTGACTAGCCGTCGAGGTGCTCTGGTGATTTGTTGTTTCGGGGCACCTCAGAAAAGCCTGCACTGATGACACTCGCGGTTTTTCTTGTAGCTATTTGACACTATAATGTGCTGCAAGTCACACACCACTGGACCCCGATGGGGTACTAAATGCGTTTCCCCGCGTATACAATAAAATTGTAGGCACATATCCGGGGCACTTCAATATGACAGGCTGATCACTGTCAGGTCACCTTAGACCTATGAGACCCGAACTTAGTGCGGTATGATAGGGGCAGGAAAATTAAAAAGGCAAAAAGATTAATAATGGCTTACACAAATAAAAAAGGGCGATAAATCAGATAGGGCCTGAAGTGGCATCGGATCTTAACTTACTAACTGTATTTGCTTTAGCCACGAGCCTCACATACCTGTAGCATCCCGGACAGGACCCATGATAATGCATAAAACTACCGACGTCAGGTCCACAAATATTGTAACCGATTCTAGTCACAACTGGCGATTGCAGGTATTCGTAGACTAACTAGTGTTTTTGGCATATTCTTCGATTTGCAATTTAATCAGGCGCACAGTTCTGCAGTTATAATTGTTATCATTGCAGTTGTAGTTAAGTTACATGCCTAAATTCTCTGAACAAAGTACAAAGACGGCACTAATTTTGTATTCCGTTGTGTTGTTTTTAAGAAGAAAAGAAATTTGAAAAATATACTTTCCACGTGTGTTCACGGTGGAACCAGAACTCATAACTTCGAAGAAAACGGAAATTCAAAGACGTCTCGTTACGAACAATCTCAATATTCTGGCCTTGGTTTTTGTAATCATATATTTGGTATCATGTTTTTTTAAATATAATCCGAGCCATCTGGTGACTACCGACGCCGATTGACACTCTGGTTGGTACATCCCAGTTCGTTGTTCAGCCGCTTGATAATCGTGAGTCACAAAAAAATATAACAAAAATACCGTTACTATAGTAACCACCACATAGTCCGCCCACTTTTTGCGCAAAACAATTACGTAACATGATTGTAGGCTCGGTGTTTTTGTAGCACGCGCGAGGCGATTACGTGAGTGCTACAACTGTTGATGCGGGCAAATGAGCCATTAGAGATATCAGGTACAGTCGTACTGAAGTATCGTTTACTATAATATAATAATAATTACGGGTTTTGGCAACGGCAGCCTTCGTCTGACAGGCCAACTGCGCAGGATATGTCAAAATAATAGTAATATCCGTGGACTTAGCACACCACGGTAGCCTAGTCCTGTGCTAGGTACCGTAAGGACTTGTGTCACACGCATTAGATTACGGACATAGGACAGATGGGCAGCATAATTGTTGTAACAGGGAGGAAAGAATCCTGTAAATAAAAAAAAATATGGCAAATGATCAAGACTGGCCTATATGTATCAAAAAGAGCGCCTATCTACCGGTCTAGGGCCACAGATTACTGACACTACTGTGGCAGCATCGAACCTAATTCCGCCATTGTGCATACTCAGAATGAAGCCTGTTCTTGACCCGACGATTAATTAATTAAACCATGGTTTATCAATGCCATCATTTAAACCAGGGTTGTGGAGTCTGCATTACGAACCCGGGATAATAAGATCAGACAACTGCAATGCACGTTTAACAAATTTGACGTGGAAACCTTGAAAATTGGAATCAACATTAACATACGGAACGGACGGTTAATGCTAAAGAGTTCAACGCTATCAGAGTCTGTCAAGATAATTTGATAAATAATCAATAACTATAATAGTTAAAATTTTGATATTTTAATAATATTTCGTATTTCATAAATGGCTGTTGTTTGTTGGCCAACCGGATGGGGTGAATCCAACATCTTGACATATCGCCGTATTGGCCGTCATCGCATGATGCCTGAGGTATTTATTATGATAAACACTTTAATTGGCACAATAATAACAACAACACATCTTAAGTTCAATAAAAAATTATGACATCAATTTTTGAACCATATTTTAGGTTCCCTAAGGGTAAATGGGACGCTAATACTAAAACAACGCTGTATGTCTGTCCGTTTGTCTGTCACCTGGCTTTGTCTCATGGACCGTGATCGCTAGACACTTGAAATGTACCTGCGGAAATGTCAGTCACCATCTGTATGATGTATTTTTGTTGACGCTACGACAACAGTTATAAACGACTATAAATACAAATTGTTGCTTATGTCTTGTAAAAACCAGCCACAATGCAGTTCGTGCTTAATTCATTTGATTATTATTATTCCTCTTCTTGTGCAATCGGTTAAAAAAGTACAAGACTATCCGGTCCGGTTATTTTTATATTTTACTTTAATCAAATCCATCATCATTTTTGTATTAATATTCGGTGAGCATTAATGTAAATAGTTCCATATTGTTGATGTCTTAAATTTACGCGAATGTTAATCTTTACAATGAAACTACTCTTACGGATTTTATATCGGTTTATTTAATTATTTAACTATCCCGACGTTTCAGAAGCTCTACAGCGCACATTGTTCATGGGAGTCCACCCGCGACCATAATCGTCAATAATTAAAACCATAAATAATTAAATAAACAGCGTAAAAATCCGTAAAAGTAAAACTATTTTAATAGTTTTTTTCATAGTATAGGGGACAAACGTGTAATTGGAGCCTTTCAACGACTACCGACGCCCATGAACATCAGCATAATTATGCAGATGCGTTGCACGTCCTTTCATCCCCCCCTCCAATGGGCCACCGACTACTTAAAATCTGCATGAAACGCGACACCATAGTGTCACTTAACGGCGTTATCATGTGGGCGGGAGATACCTCCCCGGTCGTGCCTTTCCAATTCCATTACACAGGAGGAGGTAGCGCCGTGCATGGTACATGACACCCCCTCCTATGCAGCATGGCACTACCTCTAACAGACTATTACTTTATATTTGTATGTTGTCTGCGCGTACGCGGCGGACTGTACCACGCCTGATCCGGCTGCGCACGTGCAAGGTCCTCCGGCTGCAGCACACGACCGCACGATACACGTATTAAGCGCATACCTACAACAACATACACAATAGCCTTTGTGCCCACATCAACAACCTACGTGCGGTCTAGTGGTGGCGTCGTTTAGCCACAGGTTCGAGTCCCGGGTCGAACGCAAATGTTATTAGTAATTTTCTAGTAAGAGGTAGTGCCACCGTAGCGTCATCTTGGGTGTCGCATATATAAATATATATCGGCGAGAGGTCCCCGGTCGTGGCGGCCCAATTCCGTTGCATAGGAGGAGGTAGTGGCAGTGGTAGTATAGTGGCAGCCATCTCTGTGTGTGACCAGCTTCGCAGTATATATATATTGTGTGTGTGTGTTCCCGGTGGACTATGGTTATCAGTAAATAGCACCCAGAAACGCTCCCGAAGCGTGTATCAACAAAAAAAAGTCCTGGCCATCTGCCGGAAGCGGGATTAGAGAGAAAGACCTGCAGGGGCATGGGACACACAAAAAACGCGCAGACAAGCGTCGACAAGCGTCGAGTGGCGGAAACGGGCCGAGGCAACCATCAAGTAAGTTGCACTTCTTGGGGGGC
>JAFELO010001292.1:116269-135128 GCA_017140195.1 Eumaeus atala | reverse complement strand
GTTATGTCATTTAGATACTACTGGCGCCCATTAACATCCGCATAGTTAGACGCGTTGCCCTCCAATTAATTTTTCGTTATGCCACCTATAGTGTGCGATAGTTATTCTGTCCATAGGTAATGTTACAATTAAAAATATACATATATTACATTGAGACAACTGATACAGGGTTTCCATGGGTGTCGACAACAGACCACGGATCATCTTGTCGACCATTAAGTAGTTCTTCAGGTTAGCAAGTTCAAAAAAACAAACTCTTCTGCTTTATATTATTAGTATAGTTATGAAATAGGTATAGGCCATGAATACTGTTACAATTAAAAAAAAATACATTTGAATTTGGAATCTGTCATTTTTATACGATTGTGTATTGTGTTTTCTCAAAGCATTGGACAATATTTTGCGATGTTAATATGGAGTGGTCTGTTTGTGATATAGAAAAATCTGGCCGCCCACGTATTGTTCGTATGGAAAAAGTGGTTAAAGCAGTAAAGGAAAAATTTCGGAGAAATCCTGTCCGGAAACAAAAGATTTTATGTCCGTAATTGAAGATAGCACCTAAAACCATGTCGCGTATTTTAAGACATGACTTAGGACTTGCAGCCTATAAAAGACGCACCGGTCATTTCTTAACTGATAAATTAAATATGAGTAGAGTGGTAAAATCGCAGCATCTACGGCAAATAGAGGTCTCAGAAAAAAATTGTTTACGGATGAGAATTTTTTACAGTTGAGCAACAAACAAGGTGACCGTATTTATGCTCAATTTAGACCAATTAGACGGCAGAGTGCAAAGTGGGCATTATCCGACTTCAGTGATGGTTTGGTGGGGTGTTGGCTATGAAGTAGAGAATAAGCCATATCTTTATGAATAAGATATCAAAACATCAGCAAAAGTGTACCAAGATACCATTCTTGAGAAGGTAGCGAAGCCCCTTAATAACATCATGTTCAATAATCAAGTATGGTTCTTCCAGATTGACCTGGTGCTGGTTCATAAAGCACGATCCATCCAATCTTGGACAGAAATAAAGTTCTAGACTTCATCAGAGCTGAAGACTGGCCGTCGTCTAGTGGTCTTTTATTATTGTAGTATTATTTATGATTTATGGTTAGTTTTAAAGTTAGATATTTAATTAGTTTTCAGCTTGCTCTAAATGATAATTCGGTGTCCCTAAAACAATGCATAGGATCGGGAGTGAAGAATGAGTGTGTGTGCTTCTGTTGATAACTGGCCTCAAAGTTTAAAGGACTGTATTGGAGCCAATGGAGACCATGCCTTATAAGCTTTTTATGTTTTTAATTGTTTTTGTATTTGTGTATTAAACTAACACACTGTGAAAGTTAATAAGTGTTATTTGCAATGAAAAAAGTAACATTTTTTCTTTGTTTCAATATTTATGGCAAGACTAGGTACATGCAAGTATGTCGTCGTAATTAAATCTCTATACTTTTTTGTATAAAGGAAGTAGACATCCGCATAATTGTTTTGTTTCCTTGCCTCTTGCCCTCTTGCCATCCTTCCCTCATCCTCTTCAATAGTCCACCGGAGACTGTCAACACGTAGGCGACAACTTTACTTTGCGGTGGTATGTAAGCGGGAGGTGCTGGCCCAATTCTGCCGAAATGCTTTTAATTTAATTAGACCCCTGAGGTACCTCTCGGTCACATGATACCTACTTAAGTGATAGCTATACTGTCGTGTTTCGTGCGACATCTGAGTAGCCGATGGGCCATTGGACTTGGATTGTATACGGACGTTAATACGCACCGGCAGTCTTCAAATTTTTCTTTCATAATACACACTCAGAGGGGAACCAATCAGAGCCAATTGAAAACTATCGACGCTTATTTACATCCGCATTCTTCTGCATATGCGTTAATCTCCTCCTTCCCTTCAAAAGGCTCCGATTTCTCGTTCGTCCCTTATACTAAAAAAGTGTTATATCGTGGATTATTATACGAGCCTAACATCTTTACCGTCACATGCGACCGTAATAAGTCAAGCGGCTGGTACCTGTAACTCAAGTCCCTTACGGTACATACCACAGAACTGGTCTAACGTGACGTAATAAGTCCACAGATATTATTATTATTATCTCCTTCTTTTTCTCGGCTTTCACCGGCTGATTACTGATGTGCACGAGTCTAAGTCAAGTAGCATATCAGATGGATAATTTTTATTATTATTATTATTATTATTACATGACCGCTCGTTGTGGTAAGAATTAACGATAATTACACACAATGCAATGAAGGGAAAACGTGCTATTAGCTTACTAGCTGACTGCTTGTGATATAAGTATGTAAAAATCGGCCGAATGCGAGTTGGTCTCGCGTGTAAAACGTTCTTTACCATTATCTAAAAAACGGCAGCAACAAAACTTATATGGGGTGCCTCCTTTAATTATTTTTTTTTTAGTATTTCTTGTTATAGTGGCAACAGAAATACATGGAAAATATCACAGATGGACAGGACAGTATAAATAATAGGGTATCGTTTCTATCCTTTGGGTACGAAACCCTAAAAAGATAATGCAACATTAACTTTGCATTGGAGAAGAGAGATCTGGAACTATGTATCCACAGTGGATACATAGTCGTAGTTCCAGATCTCTCTTGCTGTCATGGAGTCTCTTATGATATGTAAGTACATGACCTATTCGCAGGAGATTGAACAATGAGATGTCTGTGCATCGGCAGTAACATAACCAGTAAAAGACTCGTTCGTAAACACTATAACATAAGGGTTAATGAGCTTCGGAGTCTGACTACCGCCGCCCATAGACATCTGTAGTATTCGTAAACAGTTGCCGTCTTTTCTTCTTACCCTCCAACGGATCTACTCAAACTCACAAACCGCCCGAAAACTGTCGGTGGTATCTATCATTTAATCGGGAAGACCACCGACCTAACGATTGCCTGTCGTGCCGGCCCAATTCGGCTGCTAAACAGAACATTTAACATCTTACTCTTGTTAAGACGCACCATTAATACGAAGAAATTTTGGAGACTTAAAATATAAAATTTAAGGAAAGGACTACCTCGTGGTCTAATGGTACACATATTTAACCACAGTCGTGAAGTCCTGGGTTAAAGTCCCGGGTCGGACCATAGTGTTATTGGGATTTTTCGATTTCCCATAACAGGCCGTAGTCGGGAAGTTGGCGGCGTTACGCCCCCGTACCACGCTGAGGACGTTAAGCCGTCGATGCTAAGCCTGATTTCTCTCCGGAAGTGTCGAATCGCCGTCCCATTGCAATAGGAGTATGAGGGAACACTTGTGGCTTTGTAAACACTTGTCCTCTATAATGTATCCTGCACAGTTGGCTAGTCTCTACAGATATGGCGGCTGTACCCAAATTTCTGATAGACCAACAGTATCATAACTTTTTTAAAGAATGAATTATTTGGTCAAAATGACCATCGTCTCGTTCCTCATTTACTATTCACTCAATATACTAAAGCATTTTCAATCGAAAATTTAAAATGCAACAATTGTGACTGTTTGACTATCCTACTTAAATCGGCGATTGTGCAAATTTTTGTTTAGCATTCTAAGAATAAAATAGTTATAAGAATGAATAATTTTAGTGAGAATTAATCCGGCAAAATATTTTGTGTAATATTATGGATTCACAAAAACATAATAAGTGTTTATCCTTATTTGTTTCATACACTTGGCAATAAAATATACGATAAATGCATACTATGTACCATAAAAGTCAGTTCCAAAATGGATCCATTTAGCAAAGTCAAGTCAAAGTTTATAACAAAGTCTCAAAACAACCATAACGAAAATATTTAAAAAAAACCAAATTGTAAGGTCGTGATTCTGACATTCTTTCAGTCACCTTGATCGTAGATAGGCGGAAGCTTGTATCGAGCAGTTGACTTAATATCAGACGCCACTAAATAAAACCAAACATTGTATTTAGTCATAAGTATAAGGAACTATTATTATAGTTTTAGTTATTAATTATCTTTCTTCATTTTAATCTCAGGAGCAGTATTTCAACGTCAACAAAAATACAAGATTTCATATAAAACTGACCGTCTAAAGCGTGCGAAATGAACATTTTTTTGCATAGTCAACCTTACGCGGATGATATTAAGTCGTTTTTATAAAACTGAACCTGTTTGAAAAAACTGCACAATTTAAACATATTTTTAGTAAAGTCAAGTATTTCAAATACCTATGCACATCTTCTATGCGGAAAGTTTTGAAAGGCTGCCTGGCACTTTTGTAAATCAATGAACATAAATTACATTTAAACGCAAGTGAAGTAATTGTAGTTTATTTTGTTTGCGGTATATAAAGAAAAGTATATACGAGGGTGGATTGAAAAGTATTACTACGTAACCACCATCAATTCCGATACACTTTTGTCATCCCACTTAAATCATTTCGATCATTGAAAAAACAAAAACATTCTCCCTTAGAGTCAAAATGTAAACATGCTTCTACTGTTGTTTTCACGTCGTCGTGTTTTGAAAATCCTCCAAAGTGCTTTCTTAGGTTACGGAACAGAAAAATGTCTCATGGCGCCAGACCATAATAAGGCGGTAATAGTTAAAAGCCACAATTGTGAATTTCAGCCATTGATTGAACAGACGTGTGAACACGGGCGTTATCTTGGTGAAACAGGATTTCTCTTCTGAGCATTCCTGGACGCTTCTTGTATTTCCTTTCATAAGCGACGTAGTAAGACTCAGTAGTAATCAGAGTTTATAGTCGGACCCTTTTCAAGATAATCAGTCATATTCCCACCCTTCGAGTCCCAGAATACTGAAACCATTATTTATACAAATATAAGCCGACAAAATCGCCTTAGCCACCCTAGGGGGTGGTGAACTAGGTCTTCTCCACTGTTTCGATTATTGTTTTGTTTCTGGCATACAGTAATGAACCCGTTTCGTCCATTCTAACAAACCGGTTCAAAAAATCATCTGCAACGGCCTGAAATAACTCCAAACAGTCACGTGAAAAAGTCAATTGCGTCATTTTATATTCAACAGAAAGCGGTTGCGGAATCCACCACGTAGACACCTTGTGGAAACCCAATTCGTTGGCTAAGTTGTTTTGAGTTCAATCATAAGAGATGCCTATAATCGCGGCTATCACTCATATTTTTAATCTGGGATCTCCCATAATTAAATCATGTACTTTTTAATGTTTTCGTCAGTAGTGGACGGCGGTGGCCTTTCAGAGCGGGGTTCATCTTTCGCACTCTCTCTACCACGCTTGAATTCTGCTTTCCATTTTATAACCGATGAATAAAACGAAGCAGAATCTCCTAAAGTACTGGCCATTTCATCATGGATGCCTTTCGGTGACAGCCCCTTCTTACGGAGGTACTTAATGACGGCACGCTGCTCGATTTGCTCCAATTGTAACTGTGTCCGATTGCTTTGTTAAAAAAAACATAAAATCACAATTAATTATCGCACACGTTTCGAATTTCACACAATTAACTAAATAATGTGGGTAGATTTGATTTTTAGAATAGAATCAATCTGTGTTAGGCCGAGTACTTTTCAATCCAACCAGGCAATAAGTCAGAATTGTATTAAAACTATAACCACACAAACATTGATACATTTTTAAATATATGCATTTAAAAATATTTCAATGAGCAAATATCTACCTATATTGCGGGACAGTGGCCAGTAAGTTTAACTTAAAAATATCCACTGTTTGATATCTATATATATATCTTAGACATTAATGTTACCAAGTTAGCCTAGAACACGATCTGATAAATGGCACATACTTTTAAAATTGTGTTTTTTTTTATATAATTTACAAACGAGAATTAGGTGCGTTTTTACAACTACCGACTTACTGCTGACTATGTCTTGTGCAGTAATATTTAATATTTTAGTAAGGGTAGTGGTATGCTGCACTGCAGCGGAATTGGGTCAGCATGACCAGAAAGGTACCTCTAGCTCACATGATGCCGCCGTAGTAATATCTTCGGCGTTTTGTGAGTAGCCGGTGGTTCATTCGGGAGAGGGAAAGGAGCAGAACACATCGGTATTGATGGGCAAAAAGGTTTCGACTTCTCTTTTGCCGCCCTGTTATCTTTAATTCTCTTTTAATTACCACTTTTCCTCTGGAGATATAAAAACCGGCTCATTATTTGTAACATATGCCTAATGATCGCTTTAGGTACACGTACAAAGAGATGAATGAAAACTTCAAATTCTATTATAAAATCACATTATAATTGGTTCATTCAAAACACTACACAACTACTTTGTGTGAAGTTCATTCAAACAAAGTGATAACTAGTTGTGATAAGAAGAGCAACATTTCAGAAACGTTTTACTCAACCTTTGTGTGGGAAAGGTTGTTATAAAATGATTGTATAGAACCTGCTTTGGAAACGAAACGCCTCGGGCCCTTTGATGTAATACGTATGTTGTTTTCTATTTTTTTTAAGCTAGTGAATAATCGGATCTTTCATACGACTACCGACGCCCATATACATCCGCAAAGATGCAGATGCGTCACCTTCCTTTCCCCTCCACTTCCAATGGGCCACCGGAAAGTTGCAGTCACATGAAACGCGATAGCGTAGCTGTCCCTGCATGGCGGTATCGTATAAGCGAGAGGTACCTCCCCGGTCGAACGTTTAAAGTTCTATCGTAGACAGTTGGTGCAGTAGATATCCAGCCCTTAATTATTACTAACGTAATATTAAGAAAATATTATCTAATTCAGATACTCTATTTTTTATATTATAGGGGGACAAAAGTGCAGACGGTGTCTATCGATGACTACCAAGACCCATAGAAATCCGCGTAGAAACTATGCAAATGCGATGGTCCTCCTTTCCCGTCCTGCAAGGTCCACCGGCTACTCACAATCCGCACGAAAACCGACAGCGAAGTTGACACTTTACGCCTGCTTTATATGAGTGAGCGATGTTTAAGCTATACAGTATGTGAATTACATACTTATCATATAAACGAGGGGTACGTTGCAGGCAAATTCACAGGTGATTGCTGTACAATTCTGCTGCAATACACTACACACAGCATGGCGCTGCGTCAAGTAAAACGAGATCACATCATTAGGTGTAGTGACGAGATCTCAAATGTGGAACTTTGGTTTTTAATCCTTCCGCTTACCGAGCACAGCATGGCATTTTCAACATCATCAGTATCACCAGCAAATAGTTTCTCCTACATTTAATGAACGTACACTTCTATTCGCGCGATAGGGAAAATTGATGAGAGTATTTCTTACGACGCGTGCGCACGCATCATAAAACGAAAAACCATACCATGAAGTTCAAGAAGATACAATTGCATTGTAAATAACGTTCAATGTATTTATGGTGTTGTTGTTTTTTTACAAACTTCGAATAAGGCGAAAGATAAAATTGTGCAGTGAAGCGAGGTCCCCAGCCTCGCCTCTTGCCCCGTGCGGAACCCCTAAGAGCAGCGCCCTCTGCTCAATTGACTTTTATTGATTTCGACCAACGTCTCTGCGTTTACCCAATACTACTGTGCCCCACCACCACGGCAAGGCTTCTCCTAGATCATAGTTTCCAGACGCATCATCTTCAATAAGATTTACCAAACCAATGCCTTTAAAAAAGAGACCACAACGAGTTTGTCTCGGATACTCACAACTCACCTGGCACACACAGAAGCCTCCCTATTCATACATCGAACAGCCAGTAAGAGGTAGTGTCATATTCCTTGCGGCATTAGGCCGGCACGATCTCTCTCACGTGACATCTTTGGTGTCGCGTTTCGTGTGGCTTTTGAGTAGCCGGTGGCCCCTAAGTGGGGAGAAGGAAAGGAGGGCAATGTATCGGCGTAAATGTACGGATGGTAATGGGCGTCGGTAGTCGTAAAAAGGCTCCGATTGCTCGCTTACCCCCTATACTATAAAATAAGTCAGACACACACTAACACAGCCGTCACTGTGCGTGACACAGCATTGGCCCACCGTCATTATATGGCATATTAAAAGGTAATTGCAAAAAGTACGATAGACGGACAGAGTTCGTGATTTAATTTGCGAGCGCGATTAAATCATTTGCGTCGCGGAAGTCTGCGGCACGCAGGAAACAATATGCAATACCAGACTTTAGTTGAATAGTTAAAACGTTTCTGTGAAGAGTATTCAGTGAGTTTTATTTAATCCATGTTGGAGGGAAACCCGGAGCATCTTCCGGTAAGAACAATAAGTTTCGAATAGCGTAATATCTATGTTAATAATAATGTCGTCCAAGCCCAATGTCGGCCACGGCGGTGATCCCTAATCTCTAATCAGGCACACGACCGAAGGCATAACAAGCTCTCCGAGGCACACGCACTAAGGACAGTTGTTAGAAATTGAAAAATCCCAATAACACTTTGTACCGACCCGTGTGTCGAATCCAGGACCTCACAACTGTGACCGAGCATGCTCACCACTAGACCACGAGACAGACATCTATACTAATATAATAAAGCTGAAGAGTGTATTGTTTGTTTGTTTGAATTGTTCACTCACCTCAGGACAACCCCGCCAAATTTGGAGCAGTTCATTCGGGCAAGGTTTCCATCCTTGCCCTTTGCCCCGTGCGCAAAAATGCCTCCTCCTGTTGCTCTTTTGTCCCCTCTTATTATGGAAAGGGTACAAATAGCGCTTCCTCCTCCTGCTCTTTAGTCACTTATAAGAGGGGTGTAAAGATCCAAAAGCATCCCCCTACGTGTAGGACACAGGACGTAAGCCTACCCCAGAGAATACTGCAGAATCAAATTACTCCGACCAATGCTTTGAAATTTAGGACATTTTTACGTATAGATGTTTACGTTTTGTCTTTGTTTCACAGCCTCAAAAGGCTTTACGGAGAGAACATTAGTCCAGAACTAAATGTATATTGTAGTGACTCAAATAATAGTCTAGGCGAAAGCGGTCTCCGAGTCTTTTGTCTCGGAAAAGCTTAACGAATGCTGCAATGAGTCTCGTATGGCCGATGAAAGTGAAATTTTGTCAATATTATCTTATACCATAAACACACGCTTGCGTAACGGTCAGTAATGCGTGCTCAGTCTGTTGGTTTTATATTCAGTTTTTTTATAGCTTAAGCCTCTCCCTATATCATAAAATAAATTGAGGGTGAACGAGCAATTGAAGCCCTTTCACGACTACCAACGCCAATATGCGTTTGCGCAGTTTCGTTTCCCTCCTTTCGTCCTCCCATCCAATAGGAAATCTTTTAAATCAAGTTTGATTATAACATCTGGGTACTTAAGATCCCACATCTGTTCATTGATCGTCTGCTTTTAAGTAATAATACTAGTACACTACAACTTAATGTTTTTACTCAATAAGGTCTAAAACGAGTGAAGGCTTTTGATAACTACCGACGCTCGTAGATATCCGGATCAATCATGGGGATGTCTTCTACCTTCCTCCCTCCGATGAGCCACCGGATCACATGAGAGGCACCCCTCCGATCGCGCGGCTTCAATTCGCATGCAATGCCGCAACTAGTACTTATACACGATACAGCCGTAAAGTGTCTGCTATACTGTCGCGTTTGGTGCGCTTTATGCGTAGCCGATGGTCCATTGGAGGGAAGGAGGATAGGAGGACAACGCAAGGATCCGATGACTAGTTTGCACACCTATACTAAAAGAATATAATAATAATTATCGAAAAGCTCGCCTTTTAAGAAATTCCAAGCTTCTCGTGGGACAAGCATAAGCGCGGATGACATAACGTCGCCCGACGAGTTTGGCGCTCGCTTTCACCTGATGCTCATCGCTCTCATGTGATCTCGCCTCGTGATTGTTATCCGCATTATTTGCTAAATCATCTGTGTTATGAACTAGACACCTGATCCGGTTTCGCACGGATGTGTAAACAAGTTACAGACCGACTGGACGCACAGGAGCGGCGACTTTTTAGTGGCAATGCCATTTCTACACGGCATCAGTTTTATACTGAAAGTCAAGGCGCCGTGCGCGGAACAAACTATAACTTAGCTAAATTGATACAACACAAGCCCCGCGTATAGCCACATACACATATACTTCATCATCATCAGCATTATCAGCCCTCATCGGTAGACATACGCCTCTTTCAATGAACGCATAGACGACCGACTTCCTGCTACTCTCAAACATCACGGACCAGCTACTGCACGGAGATCGTCTTCCCACCGGGTGAACGGTCGAACAACACTTCGTTTTCCTAAACGCGGCAGATGGCACATAGGCCAGAACCTTTCTGGCCCGTCTGCCATCTGTTCTTCTGAGTCTTCCCACCTGGTGAACGGTCGAACAACACTTCGTTTTCCTAAACGCGGCAGATGGCACATAGGCCAGAACCTTACTGGCCCATCTGCCATCTGTTCTTCTGAGCTTGTGACCAGCCCATTGCCACTTCAGCGAGCTTATTCGTCGCGTGATATCGGAAACTTTAGTTCTCTGCCTTATGATTTCGTTACGAATTCTGTCGGACAGAGAAACACCCAGCACCGCTACCGCAAACTTGCAAGCAATTCTTAAATTATGTCCCAGTCCCAGATGGCATATACATATATACATACTATTAATTTATGTAAGAAGAGTATTTATATATATATATGTAGATTTATATGTTTTCTTAAGCCATTCAGGCTATAGCAGGTAACATAGAATCTACATATATACAAACGTACATGGGCTCGAAAAAAGTGACCCTCTGTCTGAGGCTGTCAGATAAAAATTAGCAATGTATAGATGATGAATTAATGATAAGTCAGAGATAGCGTAACACAAATTAGTGTACTAATAATTAAGTGATAATAATTTATCGTTCAATCGCTTTACTATCTTTGATCTATAATTTAGCTCACTTATAACGTAAACTGTAAATTTAGTATGATTTAATTAAGAGCCTCGGTCTAGTGATTAGCGCTTTGGACGTCCATTCCGGTGCACCAAGTTCGAGCACCGCCATGTACCAAGCCGTGTACTTCTCTGAAACATTCTCTGAGTGCTCTAGATTAGGTAACAACGACCCCTCCCCCTATGGTCCGAGCCTTGACCTGGCGGTGGGGATTAGTAGCCTGGGGTGAACCAAGGCGAAGCCAATTGAACCGAGGGGGATCTTTGCACCCCTCTTATAAGAAGAGGGGACAAAAGAGAAATAGGAGAAGGCGCATTTGCGCACGGGGCAAGGGGCGAGGATGGGAACCTCACCCCATTGCACTGTCCAAAAGTCGGTGGATTTGTCGTGTAGTGTGGGACAACCCCATCTGTGGAGGTGGAGTTGGTCCCTTAGGAGCACCTCACCAAAGGCGGCACTGATGGCACTCGTGGTGGTTTTTGTGGGTATTCGGCATTATAATGTGCCGCGAGTTCCACACACCACTGGACCGCACCCAGGGCCAGTGAAGGCGCGTAAATGCGGTTCACCCTGTAAACAAAAAAATCTGACAAAAAAACAAACTGGGACGAAGAAGAGATTAAGTAGGCTACTTTGTTGAGATCCTCTTTCACAGCGGCCTGGGGGAACGGGGCCGTTTTCTTAATAATAAATATATACAATTAATATAGTAATAAATACATGTCATATAATAATATATATGATATATTATATGATTATTATTATATTGTTTGATATTTCTATTTACTACGTTGTCGGGTTCTGTCTAGAAGCTGGTGTGACCTCTTTCACGATGAAGTCAGGTCCTTTACGGGGAACCTGCTAACCACTGGAATGTCCACTCAGTAATGTATGCGGGATCTTACCACCGTCCCGAAGGCTAACATGTTCCTTGATTTTTTGTCGATTGTCTTTTGTTTGTAAATTATTGGATGGTGGAGCATCTAACCACTAAAGAAAAAGGGTCTTTCAGGTAATTTAACGTGTATTTGGATTAGGATGTACTTATTCGTTTTTTTCTTCTGTAGATGATGTTGGATGAGATATCGGATAAATTTTTTTGTCTTTTCAACTAAAATTTTAATGATGAAACTTATTCTACATAGACAGCTGCTGAGAAGATATATTTGTATGGTGTGCCTCTTTTGGATTTCACGTAATGTATGGCATGTAAGCTTGTCGAGACAATTTTTTTTTCAGGCCAGTGTCGTTGGTGAAAGTGATAAGAGAATCCATCACATCGATAAATTACTTCAAAAATACTTTAAACTAATAATTAGGGCATACTTCACATTGCGATGTTGGCATCGCGGGCCAAGGCAAATACTAATTTTGTAAAACGCACAGAATATTTTACTTTAAGAAAGTTAATTATGAATTGAGTTCTTAGCTTCATCGCGATCATCATCAGCCCCGTGTGTGTTCGCTTTTGACCATCATCAAGATACTGAAAGATGTGAAAAACGGTTGACTTTTGTAGTTTGACCTATTAACCTCATAACGGTTAGTCTTTATTATATACGAGGGCGCTACCACCGATAGAACTTAGATTAAAAATAAAACTTTGAAATAAAAAAAAATCGCCAACTTTAGTCTAACGTCCGCCAACAAGCAAATAACTCTTATTTTTGGTATCATAAAGTCATAACATAAGTACTAGTTATGTTCACCCCCCTTAGGTATAAACATTTTCAAACCCTGTCTTATCAGATCCCTAGGTTATAAAAATACAAGCAAGGCAAGCTTCAGCTGAATCTTTGCGTTGGTCTATCAGAACCTGTGGCAGACATTCCTCATATTATAAAACCTGATAGTTTCTCAAGGCGCTCTAGGAACAATGAACTATGCACATTGCGTCATCGTGACATTGCTTTTTATTGCCAATCATTGTAGTTGGAGTTGTTAGTAGCATTCGTGGAGCATAGTTATTAGGTCGAAACGGATCACCTTAATGAGACTCGCATTACTAGAGGATACCCATAGGCGGTTTGGACTCGAGCCCATTTCTTACTAACCCGACATAAAAGGAGGAGTGTTTTAAGTTTAATTTCGACGTCTGTGAACGTGCATGTACGTTCAATTTATTTTTAGGGGTACTCCAACAACTCAATTAAAAACAACGCTGCGTCACCATAATATATTGGCGCTAACCACCTATTTGGTCACGTGACATAACGCGCGGGGTAAATTGTACACATATCCGATTGTGTCCGCTTTCACTTTCGCATGATAAGATATGTGGGCGACTCAAGTACGTTCGATACGTAACTTCATAAAAATCGATGTCTGTATTCGTAATTTAAATACAATATGAGAAGATGAGATGGAGAGTTTAATCGGTCTGTCACCCCTGGGTTGATGGTTGATACCTCTTGCTCGCATTACACCGCCGTGAAGTGACAGCTATGTGGTAATTCATTTTGGTTGGTCTGGTGACCAGTGACAAAAGGAGGGCAACACTTGCGAAGCGAACGTGTTCAGATTGCGGTAACCATCATAGGGCTGACCGAATTGAGATCATGTAGTAAATGTTTGGCTCGTTTTTTATACGAGAAAATGTCAGGTCAGCCCTTTTTATGTGCTATAAAGTACTATTTAATTTTGAGCCTTGTGAAGTTAAAAAGTTTTACGGATACCAAGATATAAAAAGTATAGCAGAATAATATTTCAATAAACATTACAATTTCAACATAATGAATTTTATTTATATATAGCCTTTTATATTGACTTTTAATTTTAACGTTTATTAAAAGACTAACGTTAACTTAAGTACTTAACTCTTAGAGTAATAAAATTTACTATTTGGATTCGTTGTCAGTATGACTATCGGATTTGACACACTTCAAAATCCGATAGTCATAAGATATTTATAAAACCTTGGTCATGTATATGAACGTTACATAAAAACATGTAAGAAGTTATTATATATTTCCAAGGGCTAAAAATGAGGTCCATAATAAGCCTTTTCTCACTCCCGAACAATCATTAAAAATGATCCCTAACTTCACTAAGATGCAAATCTTCACTTGCACCTCTTTCTGTAATTGTCAAATTTCCAAGACATTCGATATGTAGCTTTTCTTACCCATACTGGTCCAGCTACCTGCTAATGTAATCTGACGTCGTTAAGCTGACAACAAATTCAGTATTTGCAAAATTATCTCATTATATTTAGCTCACTGATTAATAAAAATCATTTTTCGTTTCTTATACGTTAAAGCTACAAGTAATACTGATAACCTAGCGAATAAAAAAAAAGAATTTAAATAAAATTATAATTTATGTTGTATTAGTTTATTGATAACAAACTTTTTGTAACACAGTTTTTTTTGTAAATAAATGCAACGGCCACTAAAAGTAGGGCTCCATAGTCCGTTCACCGTGTCAGTGGCGCAGCCGCGAACACGAAAATACGAAAATTCGTCATCGAATACGCAACCGCAGTGTAGCGTCATCACGGAACGTAACGCAGTTTGATAACTAACTTTCTCCCCTCGAGTGATCAGCAGGAGCCTGGATACAGCCTCACTACGCGGCAGTCGACCGGCCTGCCCGCTCGCGCTACGACCCAAGTGAGAAAAAAAAAATTCAAAAAATCGATCTTTTTTTTTTTATTAGTGTTTATTCGAGTTTTTGTTTTTAATGATTGTTGTTTAAGTGACTTTTTTATACAGACGTGAAAATGGGATCTGATAATAGGTAAGTTATTTTTATTTTTAAACGCATTAAAACTGATATATTTAGTCGAATATCAAAATCTAAAAAAATATGTACTCACAACATTTTATCAAATATTCTTTATTTATATTAGAATCATAAAAATCACATTGTTTTGAACGTCGGTAGATTAATATCTTATTTATATCAAAATTATTATGTTTGAATATATTATTATGTGAATGTAGGACAATGCCGCTGTCAACTTTAAGCTGTAGTTAAATGCATGATTAACTCAAATCACTATTATTATCTTCAAACTTCAGATCGGCTTTAATAGTTGTGTGACCTCAATGTTTAGCCTTCTAAATATTCTTAGCTTTGTTCACTTTTAAACCGAAAATGCAAACAACGTGGAAGTTTATATAAGCATTATGAAGAGACAACATGTTAAAAGGTATTTTTTAACATTACAAAAAAAAAAAAGTCAATAAAAGTATAAAAAGGATCGAATCTGCAATACTCGAATACACCAGACAACTGTAACATTTTTACTACTTATCATTATATAGCCTACTTAGCTTCTTATTAAAATATAACAAACAAATATTGCCTTCTCCTATTAAAAAGATTCAAACACACGAAAATAGTTTAAGGTTGTTGAATGTAGCGCTTAATCTATATACTGACATTTAATTTTTCTTTATTTAGGCTATGACATAAATAGTACAATTTACATGAACGAACCGGCAAAATGCAAATGTATAAAGTAAGGAAACATATTGATATTCTAGAATAGATAACCTCCTGCGTAAGTAGCACAAACGCTGTCAAGAAAGAATTTCCATAAGTTACATAAGGACTTCGAAATACCACATAATACAGCGCTTATACAAAGATTATATCATCGTAAATTGTGTGCTGGTATAGACATGTAGGAGTGTCTCGCTGTTTTACCAACATTTGCCTCTTTGCCCATGATTAAATGTAAAGGCGTGCCCGTTTGGGGCAAATTATACACCAATCATTTTTTGTAAACATCTAGTCTTTACCCCCATCTGAGCGTTATCCTTATCATGATATTTGGCCATTCATCATTACTCATTTGTATGTTACATCGGAAGATACAAATAATGATTAAGGTGTTGTGGAAATATCAATGAGTCAAATAAGTCGGTAAACTCAGCACACGATAAACTATAGTCAATGATAGTTAACATTCAATGTTAGTTTAAACTGAGAGATATAGAGATTTTTTTTTACTGTTTTCGGTTGACTCATAACCGTAATGACATAATTCTAATATTATTGTCATACCGAGTTATCTTCGTCTCGAAATCGATTAAAATTCTAAAATGACATATATGTGTCTAGTTTAATATTGTTAAATATTTAAATTGCGAAGTAACAACTACCCTTGCTTAGCTCTCGAAAGGCTTTTAGTGAACACCAATATTATTTAATTTTATTCATATTTTAATTAAAATGCGGATATAAGGAGCCACTACTATAGTAAATAGATTCCGATATCTCATACAGGTTATGTTAAAGCAGACGAGCCTCTACATAGAGATCCTCAATGTCACAATTACGCATTAATGATCAATTTATAGTTCTGTGTTAATATGTGGCCTACGAATATTGTATTAAATTTCATTAAAGGATTATTATGTAACAAACTAGCAGTGCTCAGTGGTTTCACTTGCCTAACTCCTGATACATTCGTCGTAGTGTTATCATATCTAATAACCTTCCTTATGAATGTAGCTATCATTTATTAAAATAATTCTTCAAATTCGACTTTTAGTTCCAAAGATTAGCGCTTTCAAACAAACTGAAACCTTTTCAGCTTTGATATACTAGTATAGATAGTGAATTTCTCTATTGCAGTGGAATAAGTCTGGCTCGACGGAGATATACATAACAACATATACTTTTTATCAAAAACTTATGTAATAATGTTTCTTAGTTAATTAATAGAGTTAGTTAACTAGAGTGTGGCTGTTTTTATGAACTGTAATTAAACATTGTCATAAAATTATGACGTTGGTGTGGCTAGTTATAATACTACTTAGAATTCAGGCAACTTAATTTCATTTAGTAGGATTATGACACTACATATATCTATTAGCGTCGGTAATCCCAATCACGTCACCGGCGACTCTATATCTCTATAACTATATAAAATAAATATAAATATGCCTAAGAAAAGATACATTGAAAGTTATTATTTTGAAATATACGATAAAATAATTTGTGATAAAAGACCAACGCTCGGACTAGTTTTTGCCACTCTGAAATATGTATTTTCAAATTATCTACAGTCGGTACTCTACACTTGTAGAGCTAACATTTTTTTCATAAGTACTAACGCGTACATATGTACAGCTTATTAACAAGTAGATTAAAAGGGAAAAATGTTGTCATCGTCGTAGAAGAAACCGTTCATCACGGATGTTGTGATGCAAAATACTTTGAATACTGTTATGTTCGTAACGTTAGAGTTTTAGGATTCCGTATAAAAAAGATGACATAAGAAAGTCTATCTGTCGCGGATCTCTACAATTAAAGAAGGTAGGCACCTCAAACATTCAAAGAAAGAAACACAATATACTTTATTGTGCACACAAGTAGTTACATAATAATATCTAAATTACATACTAGTTTACACAAGTGCGGTCTTATCGCTACAGTAGCGATTTCTACCAGACAACCTAAAATAAAGGAAATATACACTTACATTACAGAGTAGGATCACAACAGTAAGAAAAAGAACTAAAAAATGGCATATAAACACAAAACATTAATAACAAATTCTATATGTAGGTACTATTATAATAAATCTATACAATTATAATAAATATCTATATAATAAATATAAATATAGTGTTAAACTTGTCGCCACATGGGAATAGAATGAGATTAGTAAAAATAAATTTGTGTCGGTATACATATTTTGTGTATCCTGCGTATTTTTTACAAAAGTACAATATGTATATTCAAAAATCGAGTATGCAAACTTTCATATCGTCGTATTTTGTAAGGATTTTTTTCACACGTATCCGTTAAGTGAAGATGTAAAATATTATGTCAATGCTTGAATGTAGGTCGAGGCTTATATTATTGTTGCTAATAACTATTACACGAAGCTGTTTTGTTTTTATACAAATACCAACTTTTTGCAATATTCAAGTTTCGTTTTAACTGCAATATACGTGAACAAATATTCATTATTCAGTAAGAATGCACAGTCAAAAACATACAGCTCTACTTGAGACTGTTGGTGAGGAATAATGTTGATGCAATACAGCCAAATGCCTTAAGTGATGGCTGAAATTCGGCCAGGAGAGATGTTAACAGTTAAGCAAGAACTACCAAAGGCTATCAGTGTCTTCCGAAGCTCTGCTTTTTTTTATAGTATACCGGACAAACGAGCAATCGGAGTCTTTCGTCTACTATCGACGTCCATGAATATCAGCATAATTATGCAGATCCGTTGCCCACCTTTTCACCCCCCCCCCCTAGATGGGGTTTACACGCACACATATAAATAGACAAATTAAAAATATAAAAAGTGTGAGAAGTAATCGACGTGATACGTTCTAGGAAGTCACAGTAACATCCGTCTGACTCCGAGTAATTACTAATTTATTGTTTAGTAACACGAATCTCAAACACGTGTAAGTACGTGGTAAATTAGTGTAGGTAAATTACATCATGAATATCATTAACATATTTTTTATAGAATAGGGGGGCAAACGAGCCATCAGAGTTGTACGACTACCGATGCCAATGAAAATCCACATAATCACTATTCCGACGCGCTGCCCTCCTTTACTCCCCCCCCTCCCCAAATGGGCTGCCGGCTATTCACAAACCGCACGAAATGCGACACTGAAGATGTCACTTTACGATAGTACTATGTGAGCTAGAGGTACAACGGTCGTGGCGGCAAAATTCCGTTGCATAGGAAGATGTAGTGTCATGCACTATACATGGCACTACCGCCTCCTATGCAGCATGGCATTACCTCTTCCTACATGGCACTAACTGTTCCTAAGCATTCATCAAAGAGGTTATTTATACGAGAAGTTTCAGGCTTCTGACGACCGCCGACGCCAATAGACAGCCACATAATTACCCACATCTCCTGCTCACGTCCAATGGATCGCCAACCTCTCACAAACCTCTTCTTACAAAAAGTATAGTTAAATTCAATTTAACTTTAATGAAAGTGGGATACAGAATATAGTTAGTATTTTAGACAACGCAGGTTATTATTACGAACATTAAATATAGACGAGTAAAAAATACACAATC
>JAFELO010001292.1:100268-116191 GCA_017140195.1 Eumaeus atala | reverse complement strand
GGAAGGATGACCAAGTATCTTCCCGTAAGGAGAATACCGTGTTCATTGTCTTAGGGAAATGCTTTAGCCAAAATACCACCTTATGGGGATTCGAATGGATTTGTATCTCAACATTGGACAAGATCACAAGTGATCAGATAGAGAACTCTTACAGTATTGCAGGGCAATCGTAAGGCTATAGATACGGCGTTCAGTGAATTATAAATAAATTGTGTTAAAACCACCAAGGCAGTAGATACCACGCTCTTTCAACTCTGTAACCCATAAATGAGTCGTATTGAAAGCAGCGTCAATAGACGTAGACAAATAAAATGTTCCACAACTGTCCGTTTATCAACAGCTATATCATTGATCTTTTGTCTACAAGATGCAAATGAAGGATGTAAATACAGCTGGTTCTTCCTCATACATTCTTGCATAAGTAATTGCGAGACATCCTTACTGCATCATCCTACTCGCTCGTTTAAGATTTACAACGTAACCAAGTGTTAGTTTATTAATATTCTTGGAAAATCTATTAACGCTGTGCGTTTCTACGTAAATACTATGCAGAGTCACGATCCAGTCGTGATCCTCTTCATGGGCCACTCAGCACCGAGGCTGTATTCGTCCAGAGTCGGGAGAGGAGACCTCCACTTACGACACCAAACATAGTCTCATAGCAATCCGATGAAGCTGCATTCTCTTCGCTTCCACAGCATAAGATCAAGTCCGAAAAAAAAACCCGATCTAGAAGCCATATTGAGAACGAATACATCAGAAAATATAATTTCAAGTATATGTTAACATTGCTGAGTTTTACAAGCACGACCGGGATGCCTTTATCACTGTCATGAAGTTATTTTAGTCCATACGAGTGCAAGCGACCAATTGGTGCCTTTTAGCTGCTATCGACGCTCGTAGACAATCGCATTCATATTGTCATGCGAATGCATCCTTTTGCTCCTTTCCTTCCAATAGGCCACCGGCTACTCAGAAACTGTATGAAAGGCGCTGTCATGTGAGCGAAAGGGAGACCCAACGCAGGTGGAATGCAGCATGGCACTTGTTTCCGATAAGTGGTTTAAGAGCATTTGATAGACAATACCGAGGCATGTGGGTCAGCGTGGAACAATAAATGCAGGTTACCATTGGCACCAGCGGCACGCGCCAGATGCCCTCCTTGATGCGGCAGCATTGCGTAATGTTTGAATTTTGCGTGAGGTTATTCTTACTTTCTATTCGTTGGAAGTTTAAAAAATTTGCCTTTAAACTTAAAAAAAAATGAAATTTAGATTATTTAATGAGACATGTAGTTGTTATCCGACTGCGTCAGAAGGAGGTCATGTTTATTGTAAGTTTGTATGTATGTATGTAGATTTTTATTTCCGTCCTACAGCCTAAACGGCTTGACGGATTTTCACGTACAAGATGTCGTTAGATTTGTCTTGATAACGTGAGTGCGTTAATTGAATTTAATTATAAAAAATAGGAAATTTTTTAAATAACGCACTCCCGTTGCAATAGCAGATTTTGGGTTTTGTAAACAACCACATCAAGTTTGGTATCAAATTGTAGAGATTTAAATGACGATTCCAAAAATATTAATAACTTGTGACACTTGTGTAGCCCTTAATGAAACAAAAATTTAAAAGTAATAATAAAAATTAATTAAAAGAACAAAAGTCCCAACTGCTAACTGAAAAGAAAAAACTAGGCTTCTACAGTCGGAACACGTTTAAAATCTTGGCAAAATCTTCTTGATATAAACGAGCGACACTGAGACCAATCGCCAGTTTAAATATTAAGTTAATAATGACATCTATCAGTTATGACTACAATCCAATTAAGACAAGGAAAAAGAAGTAATGTTACTTTGTAAGAAAACCTATAACTTGTACATGTAGAAGCAATTTTTTTTCATCGTTAACTTACAGTTTGCATATGTAATCATATAAACACTATAATACGAATAAATATTCACATAACGATTATGTTACATCCAATTAATTCACACTTATTGACATCAACATTAGTAAGGACAATCGGATGAAAAATTCCATCATTTTTTTTGCATACATTAAATTAATCAACATCACATATTACAATATTTTATGTAATCATTCATCTTGGATAATGAAGAGAAGAAAAACATAAAAAAGAAAATGGAGGCGGCTATTATAAGGGTTTTGAGCAAAGTCGCACGATTCTTTCATTGTATAGAAAATAAACAATCAGATCGACCACAAACATCCACATATCCAGACATCACCTATTCTTATAAACTAAACTTATTTTGATGTCTCAAGTTTACGCGAACGTTACTCATTGCAATAAAACTGCTTTTACGGATTCTATCGCGGTTTATCTAATTATTTAACTAGCCCGACTTAAGAAACTGGGTGGACTCTTCCAACCGTGACCATGGTTGCTGTAAAGCTTCTGAAGTGTTGGGCTAGTTAAATAATCAGATATATCGCGATATAATTCTGATTTCTTTTTATTATAATAAACTGTTCTTTTATAGTATAGGAGGCAAACGAGTAATCGGAGCGTTTTTACGACTACCGAAGCTCATGAACATCAGCATAATTACGTTGTTAATGCGTTGCCCATCTTTCCTCCTGCGTCTCCATTGGCCACCAACTACTCACAAACAGCACGAAACGCGACGCTGAAGATGTCACTTCACGCTGGCATTACATGAGCGACAGGGACCTCCCCGGTCGTGCCTGCCCAATTACCCTTAACTGCATCATGGCACTACCTCTTACTGAAACTGATATTGCTGTAAAGGTCTATTGCGATTTCGATAAAAACAAAAACACAAGAAACATCTCAGACAAGATTGCATTTGCATCTAGCGAAGGCAAATTGGCCTCTTCTTTATGAAATCGGTTAGAAATGTTGCATCGTGACAAGTCGCCCGGGTACAAAGACATTTGCGCAACAGACGGGCCCGTGAACTTCCGCTTACGTAACGAGGTTTCTTTAGGCCGCGGGCTACGCTTATTAGCACCAAGCCGTATGTTAAACACGCATGCGCACTCCGGCCCAGTGGCAGCGTATCGCGAGGGCCCGCGTTCTATTCCCACGTCGCGTATTGTCTATGAGACATTCAATTTAGTAGGGACACATAGCAAAACTCTTATAAGATGTAGGGCCATGCTACGCAGGAGGATGCAGTACCATGCATGGAAATACTGCATCCTCCTGCGCCACGGAATCGGGTCGGCACTTCCGGGGAGATACCTGTCGCTGACTTGATACCGCCGTAAACGCCTATGGTGTCACGCTTCCTGCGGTTTATGAGTAGCTGGTTGCCCATGGGGGTAGTTGAAGAGGAGGGCAAGGCATCGGCATAATTGTGCTGATGTTCATGGGCGTCGGTAGCCGTTTAAAGGCTCATTATCAGTCAGAGGCCCATGTCCAGCAGTCGGTCCACTGCTGGACATGGGCCTCTTTCGAAGAACGCCAAGACCACCGATCTCAAACATGTATGCACACAGAAAGTGAGACGCGTGCCTTTATTATTTAGTTATATGGGGTAATCCCACATGCGTGAGCAAATTATTATGAGATTAAGCATACTTAAAAGAAATTAAACAACAAATTCTTTTAATATTCTGTATGTTGATTCATAACTATATTAAAAATACATATTATTGCACCTTAAAGTGTGATAATTCCTTATCATTTTGCATTATCTTATACATAAAATTCTCGTTTCCCAATTTTAGTATCTCCTCCGAAACGAATTTTTATTAAATTTTATATGCATATACAGTAGATCAGAGAATCGGATACCATCTTGTATCCATACCCCAAAGTGATAAGGATTGTTCACTGAACCCGGCAAAACAAGGTTTGCTGAGTCAGCTGCTATCATATAATATAATTACGTAAATATAGTTTATTCTGTTAGTATTTTCTCTTTACATTTATTGAACATTTTACAACAAAACTCGCAACGCGTTGAAGTCTTTTATTCCTTCGTATAGATGAGGCCAAAATAGTGTTGTGCTCTACCGCTGTTCTTAATACGATTGATAAATGGTTAAGAACGCTGGCATGATAGTAAAATGTGTTCAAGTTTGATTAGTTTTTTATAACAAACTCGATGTTTATCATCATACTCAGTTTAAGCTGTGGCTCAGCCACCGAATATACTCCTTAGCTTAATATATATAAAAAAACATAATGTTAGTAACAAGTGTACAAATTTTATAATTTTACGAACTCAATTTGAATAAACAAAGCAATAAATGCATGTAGAGTTTGTGCAATTTTTGTTTTTTGGTAGATTATTATTTTTATAGTTACTACAGAAAATTTGTAACAAAACTAGAAAACTAATGTGATTTCCAAATTTAACCTCTAATCAAATCCCTATAAAAATATATTGATTTAATGTCTTAAATGAACGTAGACATTGTTACGTATAAGAACCGTATAAATATTAAAAAATAATAAAATGTTTCGCTTCTTGCCTAAATGTTGTGAACTACAGAACAAATTGGCCAATAATTAAACAAACCCAATTAGCAATAATTGGTCTCAGCGTATACCGCATCTGAACTCTGGTCTTTGTCCATTTGCATACCGAGTCTAGTTGGCCTCCAAAACGGCTTTCTAAATAATAACTGGAGCGTTTTAATCAAATTAACATTTGATTATCTATCGATATACAAGTTTCCTACTTGCTACCTCATAAAGTTCATAATAATAAGACTGAAAAGTCGTAACCATTTTAAACAAACTCTACCATGTACGAGTTATAACTTGCTGTATAACTTTGCCAGCAAAACAGGTAGAAATACTTGTCAGTTCAATACTTAAAATCCATCTCTATTTATACACTGGAACTGAGTGCTGAAGTTGCTAGGGGATTGACTCGACTCATCCCTGACTGGCAGTTTCATGGAACTTTTGAGGGACTGCTGAGCCTGTTAAGTAGAGAGTTTGGAGACACTCTGATTTACTTTTTAAATGTAATTTTATATGAAAATAAATGATTATTATTATTATTATTTTGATGAGCACGTAACAATCCTATAGGGCCTTGGTAATGCTATCTTCTTATAAAATAAATACTGCAAAATGTACGCGTCCAAACATGGACGTGATTGTAACCAATAGTTTATATGTCAAAATCTTTAAAAACTTACCAAAAGTGAACGACAAATAAATATTGAGAAAAATTACATTGCAATTGTAGAGTGTGGTACTTTCGCATACATCGTGCAAAATTGCATGCTCTATGTATATATATTTTTGCTAGTCCTATATTTTTTCATTTTCTTTTGCATTATTGGGTCATTCATTTGTCGAATAAAATTAATATCCATTGAATGATTACGAGCTATAATTGATTGAAGCCCCAGTGAGTATTGACCGAGAATTAACGTTACGTACTCAAGAAAGCGCGTGACCGTCGTATAACGTAACCGCGTATCTTTCCTTCCTCGCGTATTACTCAATGCACGCCACTCTAATTTAAATTTATATATCGCACTAATCGTAATCATAACATACTCATTTCTTTTGTAAGATATGAATTACGGATAATAAAAATATTACGCATTTATGAAAATAAAAAAGGAACTTCGAAAAGAAAAAAAAACAGAGTTATGTTGGCAACTATTTCTTAAAAATTTAGCATAAATTCATGACGCGTTCGTTTCTACGAAAGGTATAAATAACGCTATGACCAGAATCATATTGCATTTATTTCTTCGGCAATATCTGAGTTTACTGACACATTCATTGGCTTTTACAATGTATTTTACATTGCTACTGTCACGATTTCCCGTTTCTTCGATGTCATAAATACCTAATTAAGTCCTTATTGATAATTGGTTGAATATATAGTAACGTTCCGAGTCATAGTAATGTTCCGTAATGTGAACGAGAGAGAGAGAGTAAAAAATCGTATCCTGCCTTCACAGATCAATTAGAAAAAAATCTCACGTAAAATTATACTCATTTATAGACATTTTTTTTTCTTTGTCTTTAAACCCAACCCACGTTAAATCGTCCACATTGATAAATGCTCACGTAGGTATTTTTTCATTGTCACTCATCACTGACACACTAGAATGAAAATACTAAACCTCAGTCAGGAGTAATTTATTGTGAGTATGTTACAGTTGGAGGGTCATTGAAGGTTACTATTCCGTCTTGTTTGTTGTTCGTAACAACGGAACCAAAAAAAGAGTATAAGGTCACCCATCAATCTGCCTTAACCCACGACAGCTCCGTGTGGCAGTTTCGTAGTAGGAGATGTCTGCTGCTGCCATCCGGAGGTACCGAAATTTTCTAAAATAAAAAATAATATTTTGCGAATAAACTAATGAATATATTTTATTGATTTTTGTATGCAGTACGTCACTACACACATGTGTCCAATTTTTCGTTGTATCAAAATCACCATCCTGTATACATGGATTGCTCGTTTTAGGTATAAGAGACATACCTAACAGCTTCTTCATTAGTATGCAGCTCGCCTTTGCACTTGGACATGCCTAAGACGTCCCACTCAGAACACTCATGGGCCGGGCATTTTCATGAGTATTGTCGCTAAGTCATTACAACTTCAGATGATGTCATGTGCTCATTCTCAGGGCAGTTACTGAGTAGGCTATGTGGACTATTAATTTTACAGCTACTTGGATGATTGAGCAATATGACAACTGGTCGTAACAAGAACCCACATATATTATAAGTAAGAGGTAGTTCCAGGCTGCATTGCAGCGTAATTGGGCCGCCACGATCGGCGAGGTGCCTCTCGCTCACACGATACCGTAAAGTGTGTCTACGTCGTGTTTCGTGCGATTTGTGATTAGCCGGCCTATTGGAGGGGAGGAGGACAACGTATCAGCATAGTAATTATGTGGATGAAGATAGCTCGTTTGCCCTCCAATAATAAAAAAAAACACTGATCGTGGTGACCCATATATAGTCGGCACTTACTATCAGTAGCCTGATTGATCGTTCATTAAATATCTAAACTAGCCGCGCTCCATGGAGTTATTCGCGTAACTCTTGTTGTAGTGTGATGGCCTATCTCGATAAATGTATTACTTGATAGGTAGTGAAAGATTTTTTCAAACTGGAGCCTTAGTATATACAGGTTTTATCGGTAGCCCATTAAGAGGGGAAAAGGAGGGCAAGGCATCGGCATAGTACCTATGTGGATGTTCATGGGCGTCGGATTTCATAAATTCCTTTTTTTTGTTTTTTTTTTTTTTTGTTTTCCCTATTCTATAAAAAAGAAGGTCCTGAGCACATTTAACCAAACAAACACATTCTTATGCTTTATAATATTATTATTTAGTATAGATAATTCCATTTTTTTAGTATAAGTATGGTATCCGTATTCCTAATTTAATTTCTTTTTAATTGATTTAATAGATTACAAGTTCTTTTAATGTATATTTATTTTAAGCCTTTTGAACTTGAAGTTAGGTGTAAGAGTTCCTTTCTTCTCGTTTTATTACTTTAATATGTTGCTAACTTCATGCTAGTTGAAATTTCATCTTATGACGGTTTTACTTTCTATTTGTATATTACTTAACAATTACGTCGTAGTAGGTTAGTTAATGTATTTTTGCACGTCGTAGCTTATGTTTATTAAAATTTTATTACTGACTCTAAACATATATATCATAGAATTACTCCTTTTCACCCGACTTCGTCAGACCAGGTGATATTTCGTGCATGTCTACTACACATGTAGATATGATTATATTGTGCTATAAAAACACGTGTTGACTTTGCGAAATAATTATAAAACATATTTAAGTATAACTACTTAAACAAATAGTAAAATTATATTTGAACATGAACAACAATTTGGGTAACAAACATCCATACATCCATCCCAACTTTCGCATTTATAAAATCAGTATTTGTACAATTGGTACGTTAAAAAAATGCAAAAATCTCTAAAATGGAAGAAAAAAGAGACAAAAGTGCTAGTCAATTTCCGTCCTTTTGTTCTGAAGTTTTTCATTGCGGCTTTTTATCATTTGCAATTAACTGTCGATAATTCCTTAGATAGGTTGACTGGCCTTTGATTACTTCCTAACGTGAGAATCGCAATCGACCTTTTGCTATGATTGTACGCTTATGAATGTAACCATTTATCTATAATCGCGTTATTTTAGTCGTATATGGTGTAATATGAAATAGTTACAACGTTCTCTGCTTGATGTTCGTTTATGTGTAGCCAATGTCATTTTTTAAGCAAATTCCTTATAGAGGGAAGTAAATAGGTCGAGGTCTTATTATATTTAGTATTTACATAAGCGTCACCAGTCACACCCTGTACACGGTTCGCTTTGTCCACCCCATTAGGGAACAGGTGGTGAAGATGTGTTGTTGTTTTGATCAGTCAGGTATATACTGTACGCAAGTCTATAAATAAATGCATACATTAATAATTTTGTCGTAAATTGTTTATTTTTTGCCGAAGCTTTGCGGGGTACTTATCTTTGCGCTACATGCAAACAATTTCGTATTTCTTTTATTGTGAATATTTTGTAAACTACAAAACATTTCTTCTTATGTTTATGATGTGTAACTTGGGCTCCAGGCCTCCCAAATGGAGGCATTTTATATAATAGCTATAATTATATAATATGTATTAATCAATGATATAAAGTACAGTACATAATTATGTATGTAATTAGTTTCACCGAATCGTGATCAATTTTCTCAAAATCTACAGATTGGATTTCCATACGGGCTTCACCCATGAATAGAGCGATGCCCGAGGAAGATTATATATATATATATATATCGCTGTTATTTGCGAGCGCAGCCGGGCCGCATCGCTAGTAGTAATATAAATAAAGGTATATAAGAGAACTGATAGCACATGGGCCAGTAAGGTTCTGGAGTGGAGGCCGCGCTTAGGAAAACAAATTGTTGGTCGACCGTTCACCAGGCGGGAGGACAGTCTCCGTGCAGTAGCCGGTTCGGGATGGATGAGAATAGCCTCAAAACGGTCGTCTTGGCGGTCATTGAACGAGGCAAATGTCCAAGCAGAGGACCGATAGCGACTGATAATGATAAGGAATGACGAGAAAAAGAAGGGTTCGCGTACGTGAACTCCAGTTGCCATACATATGTGACTGTGATGCTATAAACAAATATTTAAACGGCACATAAAACTCGTGCATTCAAATCGTACATAGATATTGTATTCACAAAATTGCCTATCGATACTCGGGTATCGCTAAATTATCGACAGACTATCGATAGTTGACGTCATATAAATAGTATGGACAGCCTATCGATAGTATCGAAACTATCGACACTATTGATATTATCGATAGTATGATATAGGAGAATAGTATTTATGTACAAAAATAGTATCGAAAGTATTGGCTTCAATAGTAACATACTATCTATGGTTCTAAATAATATCGATAGAATTACCTTAAAAATTAGGTATATTGATAGTATTGTCAATATTATTGCTTCCAATCAATGGTATCATCATAGCAATAGTATATAGATAATATTATAGTATCGATAGCACTATGGACCTAACGATAATTGGGTAACTCTATGGCAAACGTTTTCCCGCTCCGGCGGCATTTCGCAAGATACTTGCTTCATCCTAGCCGTGATAATTGCCAAGACAAAGAAGTGCCTATTCCAAGTACACAGCGACCGTCCGTACCATCCACTTTATTTAGTCGGGTTATGCACAACAGTCACGTGAATCTTACCCAAGCTAGTGGGCGAGACCGTGACTAATTTCTGATTTTCTTGTTTGGGAAGTAAATATTGAGATGAATTTGGCAGCTAACTCAAATAGAGCTTTGTCTGACCAGAATTATTTCAAATATTTGTCCTCGTATAGAGGTTATAAATAGGTAAATATATATTTTTTTTTTACCCCATTATTTGTATCTTAATCTTTAGTATCTATACTTTTCACATAACAAAGTCCCCAAAGGCTGTCTGTCCGCATGTGATCGATTTTCTCAAAATGTACTCAACGAATATTGGTGCGATTTTCACATACGCATAAACCGATACCCGTGAAAGGTTTCGGCCCTAGTTTTTATCATCTTATACTCTCGATTACATAATACCGCCGTGCAGTGACAACTAGGCCTGTGAGCTTCCGGTGGACCATTGGAATGGAGGAGAGAAGGCAAGACATCTGCGTAACAATTATACGGATTATTGTTAGGCAGAGACTGTTTAACAATCATCCGTATAATGTATTATGTTTATTTAATTAGGCGTCATCAGTATGATCAGCTAAACATTTTCTACACCTCCGTGGTGCATCGCAGCTGGGCTTCACCTGGCTGCCCTGTCCCTTTCTTGGCTTTTCCAAGTCATTGCAATCTTGTACTGTCTCTCGCTTTGGCTAGGGACGGAGACTGGAATTACTTCCTACTCCCCCTATTTTCTTCTGATTAATTTCGTTGCGGGTCAAGACATTTTCTTAGCTTTTCTCTCCGGCTCCCTGCGATAATATCAAAGTGTCAGTAGTGGTTGCCGACTGACAGGAGCTGGCTGACAGGAGTAGCAGCGGTGGGAATGTGTGGCGGGCCAAGCACGTTTAAAGAAAGCAGAGACTGTTCGTTTGCTCCCTAAAACTAGTGAAGCATAATTGAACTTTTTAGCATAATTATTTGGCAAACACAAACGTGTTTACTAAAAAAACGAGAAGGATGTTCTCGTCTGGCACGCAAAGGTCGCCCAGAGTCCGGCTCGTGAGGCCATGAGCGCGAGACTCGGAATCACTTTTTTTATTCGCAGCTTCTATATAATTAATTCAGATCATCGGTACATCGATGGCGGATATCCTGTGCTTCGTTCTGTTACAAATTCTTCAGCTTTGTATCTTCAGCTTTGTAATATTAGTATGAATAAATTCTACATCGTTGCCTTGTTGTCTTGTCCGCCGATAGATTTGAACACATCTTCTCGTCCTTACGCTAAGAAGAGTTATACAATTTCAAGCTAAGCAAACATCCTTTTGTCCCATCTTTCCTTTCTTTATTCGTCTACATGACCCGCCCGAGAGACCCGAGCATGTAGGCCTTACCGCCAAAAAGGGCATGTAACATTGGGTATTTCACAGTTCTATATCTGAAGACTAGACCCAGCCAGACATCTACCGTGTTGCTTAGCTAGACGAACATTACCAAATATTCGCGTCAGGTCGCCCTGGTTGGATGGTTGCGGTTTCCTTGCAACGTAGTAAGCAAAATAGAACACAAGCCGCTAGTAGTCTCTAGGCATTAAGCAAACTACTTGCACCGACGTGGCGTATACGATGCCGATGTAACCAAATGCGGTTCATGACGGTGATTAAGGCATATCATATCTGAGGTCAAGCATTATTGGACAGTTTTCACAATGTCAACCTTGTCACAATATGAATGAAGCACGTATTGTTAACAAAGTTAGAGTGACTTAACGCACTTTCCATTATAAGGTCATAGTTATTGCGTATTTGACATTGTGATCTGTGTGGGCGTAACAGAAACACTTACCGGCTAAAATTTTATAGTCAATAATCTTCTCATTTGGGCCGTCAATGACAGATCCGGGACACCTCAAGGAGGCTGATACCGCTGAGGAATACAGAGGATTTGAGCAGGCGTTTTTGGTAATTATTTTTAAGACAGCGTGTCCTTAATAAAAGATGGGACAATGCATTTAATACCCAGCATATATGTAGTTAATACTTTGCGAATATAAATGGAATTACCGGAAGAGAGACTTTTGAGGTCAGATCAATGATCTCTTCCCATAAGGTCAAGTTTGTAATATTTTTAAATGACGGAAAAGCAAAAAAAATGTCTGAATGTGGATAAAGTTATAGTGATGGGATCGTAATAAGAGACAATCTGTCTGCATCATAACCGTGGGATAAAAGTACCTCCCTTCACGCCTATTATCCCCGAAGAGGTAGGCAGAGGTGTGCTAGTACATCCACAACTAGTAAGCGTAGTGGATATACTAGAACACCCACGATTAGCCAGGTACTGAGGTCATGATGTTATACGAGTTAGGTTGCAAGCCTATGGCCACTTCGGACAATGTAGTGCGTACTCAGAATAATCTGAGAAATATTTAATAACCGTTGCCCGACCTGGGGATCGAACCCAGGACGATACGCGGCTAAAGGTCTGAACGGGCGAGACCCGCACCGTTACACCACAGAGGGGATAAAAGTGAAATATTATTATATGCACTGGATGAATTAGTCCTACTAGCTGAATTTCCGTTACGGCAGCAACCTCTGCAGAGATAAGCCATCTGCGCTGGATATAATCTATTTACCTAGTGCACAAGTGCACTCTACTCCCCCATACACCTATTCCGATGGGAGGGCAGTCTGACACGACCGGAGATAAAGCAGATGCATTACAGAAGCTTAACGTGCTCACCGAGACCTCATATAATATTTATTTATTTATTTTTATATCATCATCGGCTCCAAGAAAACCCTTCTTGGAGAGTTATCTCTTTCTAAAAGGTCAAAATCTTTACTCTTATATGACTGAAATGTGTGCAAAGAAGTGTGAATAGTCAAGAACGTAGTAGTAATATATAAAAAATGTGCGAGCTTTCTTTTTTTATAGTAAAGAGGGGCAAACCAGCAATCGTAGCCTTTCAACGACTATCGACGCTATCAGCATAATTATGCCGATGCGTTGCACTTCTTTTCACCTCCCCCCCCCCCAATGGGCCACTGGCAAATCAAAAACCGCACGTAACGCAACGCCGTAGGTGTCACGTGAGCGAGAGGTACTTCCCCGGTCCTGCCGGCCCAATTCCGTTACATAGGAGGATGTAGTGTCATGCACCATGCGTGGCGCTACCTCTTCCTATGCTGCATGGTACTCTTACTGAACAACATTTATATACATATTTATTTAATTTATATTCCCGACAGTCGTGAGCATGAAACTATCCTATCGACTTGTTTGCATAGTACATTTCGCAATATAGACGCGCTCCTAGAATGGTTTTCGTGGACTTCCTGCCTAAAGCATTTTAATTCGTGCACCAATTTATGGCGAGCGAAATCTGAAGGATAGTGTACCATTCCATAACCAGTACATTTCTTTATAAACTTTACGGAAAAACTATCACATCTTTGAGTATGAATACAAAATATTTTAAGTATGGAACGGGGGAACGTAAACAGGTTGCTTACAGAATGGCTACATATATGTTGTACTCCTTTGTGCAAAATTTTACGGGTGTTCGCATGTCCACTTTACGAAGAGGTAGCGCCATGCTGCATAGGAGGAGGTAGTGTCATGCATAGTGCATGACACTTCATCCTCTTGTGGAACGGAATTGAGCCGGCATGACCGGGGAGGTACCTCTCGCACACATAATACCACCGTAAAGTGACATCTTCAGTGTCGGATTTCGTGCGGTTTGTGAGTAGCCGGTGGCACATTGGGGGGGGGAGGATTGGGGCAACGCATCGGCACAGTAATTATGTGGACGTTCATGGCCATCGGTAGTCGTAAATAAAATGGCTTCGATTCCTCGTTTGTCCCCTATTCTATGAAAAAGAACTTGCGCTTGCCAATTAAAACCGTCAGGCAATAATAGGGACTGCCGATAGTAGTGAAAATTTGAAATGCTTTTACTCACACGTGACAGCTACGAGTTCCACGTATGGTAGAAGTGCTGACGCGTAATCATATAAACTTTCCCTGCCTGACGCCACTATGGAAGTTACCTCTTAAAAAAGTCATATCATAATAATAATATATCACACGATTTAACTGCTTCGTGATGTAGTACAACAGCCACAGGCGTGGTCCCAGGTTCGAATCCCTGGTCAGACCATACAAGAAGTGCTGTTAGGATTTTTAAATTCTAACAACTGTCTGGAGTTAGGAAGTTAGCGGTGTTACACCACCGTGCCTGGGAGAGCACGTTAAGCCGTCGGTCTTGCGTCTGATTTTCCTCCGGTCGTGTCGGAATGCCGTCCCATCGGAATAAGAGAATAAAGGAATAGAGAGTGCACTTGTGTATGCGCAAACACTTGTGCACTGTAATATGTCACGCGCAGACTATAATATGTATCTCTCAATAAAGATGGCCGCTGTAGCCGGCTAGGATGACATTATTATTATTACATCACACGATTATGGAGTTCCCTCTGAATGATATTCTAATTGACGTTTATAGTTAGATGCGTTTGCTAATTGCAAGACCGGTAGCCGAATGCCTTGTTTTCACGATTAAAGCGACTTGTGTCTTTGAAATTACATTTCGCTATAACACGGCTGAAGGCCAAGGTTTTACTTTCAAACTTATTCGACCTGCCGCAACACGTGTGGCGTGTCTACCAGAAATTCTTTGTTTCCTGATTACGACGCGAAAATATTCGACCCCTGCTACAGACCATCCTTTCTTTTGTTGACGCGCGGAAACGTATTTACGCACCTTCACCGACCCTGGGTGGGTCCAGTGGTGTGCGGAGCACTCAGCACATTAAAGTGACGGATACCCACTGAAACCACCGGAGTGCCGCCAGTGCCGCCAGTGCCGCCTTTGTTGTGGCGGCCCGGAACAACAAATCATCAGGGCACCTCGACGGACAGTCAGCCCCGTAAGGGACCGACGCCTCCTCCACGCCAGGGTTGCCCTGCACCACAGGACAACCCCGCCAACTTTGGGACAGTGCAATGGGGTGAGGTTCCCATCCACGCCCATGGCCCCGTGTGCAAAAACACCTCCTCCTGTTGCTCCTTTGTCCCCTCTTATAAGAGGGGTACAAAGAGCATCTCCCTCGGTACATTTGGCTTCGCCTGGGTTCACCCGGGTTACTGAGCCCCACCGTCACTACAAGACTTGAACCATGGTGGGGATATACCAGCGACACGCTCCGCCCTTGACTAACGTGGGCCGTATTGCTACCTTCACAAATTATATACCTTCCTCGGGAATCGCTTTATCCATTGGTTTAAGCTACAAGAAAATCAATTCAGTAGGTTTGGAGAAAATCGATTACATACATACAGACTTGGGCACTTTGTAATACTGGCACTCGGATTATCAAGACAAATCTAACGGCATCACATTCATTGTAATCCATCGGGCCGTTCAGACTAGCAGGTCTAGATATATACTGTTTACCTTCACACATACGCTCGCAATACATTACCCCTCTTAAAGGGGCAACGGGGCCCCCGAGTCACGATCCTTTCCAACACGCGCGAGCTGCACCAGACGTGAGAGCCGGGAGAGGAGCGACCTCTGGCCATGATAATAATAGTTAAATTTGCTGTTAGGAACACTTTCGCATCAGGATGCATCTCTCCCATCTGCTCAGAGAGGGGGGGGGGTCGGTCCCTCTTACGACCCCAAATCTAGTCTCGTCACCAGACGAGCACTCATGGCAATCCGACGAGACCGTATTGGGCCTCTCCTGGCTTCCACAGCGTAACGTCAAGTCTGGAAAAAGGGAAAGGAAAAGGGACTCTTATTTCGAGGCAGTCCTGTATGTGTAAATGCTAACTTGGATGTCGAAGTCATTACATTACTCATAAATGCACAATAGCTTACAAAAGGTCAACAGTTAAGATCCTATCCGTGCAACATGAAAGTACCTGTAGACTAATTTTAAAGTCGGCGTTATAAATTTGCACCCATTTACTAGCCGGATAAATCTTACCTATGATTTGGTGGCACCCATTTACTAGCCGGATAAGTCTTACCTATGATAAGCGTGACCGATCATTTCGTAATATAAAGTTTACCAAATTTCTTTATTATATTTGTGTTTTCAAGGTGTCATTAATACATTTCATTGTTATATTTGTGCTTTCGAATTGTTTTCCTGGTGAAATGTAGCTGTGGTTGTTTCTATTTGTGAGAGTTCTGGAGGGCTGAACAAGAAGACCGTGAGACAAAGATGGGCCACCATTAAAATC
>JAFELO010001292.1:57577-100104 GCA_017140195.1 Eumaeus atala | reverse complement strand
TAGAATCAAAAGTGTTTTATCGCTTTCAATTCTATTCCATCGAAATTGTTGTATTGTATATATGTTTGTCAATGACAACTGTTTGATATTAAAAAACCGATACCTAATAGTTACCAAAACGCGAATATAAAAAAATTACAATTCGCTACATAGAGACAAATACGTGATAAATTTTTATTTCTCTTGTTTCAGACTAAGTCGAATTTTGTGGTTATTATACCTAATAGATACCAAAAAGCGAATATAAAAAATTACAATTCGCTCCATAGAGACAAATACGTGATAAATTTTTATTTCTCTTGTTTCAGATTAAGTCGAATTTTGTGGTTATTGTTAATCACAGTATTCATACAAGCACACGGAGAGAAACCGAAGACAGACGACACAAACGTACAGACAGTGCCGAGCGACTTGCGGAGGATCGTCAGCGAGGCCCTGGCGTTAGAGAGGAGATTTCTCCTAGGAGCTAATGACGCGTAAGTTGTCGAAGTTATATATAGTTATACATATTTTTGCTATTAGGCTGCAAGGGATTTATTTTAGCTGTTAGGCAGAAAGTGATTTATTTTGGCTGTTAGGCAGAAAGAGATTTCATCTAGGAGTCTTACGGCGCGTTTGGGAGAAATTACGAGACTGATTTTTCTGTACAAACGTGATGGTTTCCACAATATGTGCACCGCCAAATAAATGGTATTAGAAAAAGGACAAAATCTGAAATTGTTTCGTTAGTAGGAATGTTACTGGATGGTTTTAACCAAATGAATCCGATTGTTAATTTGTCCCCTTATGCTTATGCTGATATTCTTTATCAATCCTACAGGCAAAACTGTACAATAGACGAGGATGACGCGAGCAATACGCCGTGTCCTCCCAGCAAGTACCGCAGCGCCAGCGGCGAGTGCAACAACGTGCGGCACCGCCCCTGGGGCCGGCGCGGGGACGTCTTCCTCAGGCTCCTACCACCCAACTATGCTGATGGTATGTAAATATATAATTGAGCAATTCGTATATATTACTAGTTGGTAAAGATACAATGCATTAAAAATAAACATTATTACACCCTTTTAACGAACCATTCCATATATTACTAGCAGTTGATAAAGATACAAAGCGATAGGATCAAACATTATCACACACTTTAAACGAACCATTCTATATATTACTAGCAGTTGGTAAAGATACAAAGCAATAAGAATAAACATTATCACATACTTTAAGCGAACAATTCTATATACTACTAGCAGTTGGGAAAGATACAAAACAATAAGAATAAACAATATCACTTTTTTTCATACGAAAAATTCTATATGTTACTAGCTGCTGCCCGCGACTTAACAAACGCCGCCATCACTTTTAAGGATGTACCATGTAAACAGTAGGTACCGCTCCGGTCGTGCACGCAGAATTTAGCTGCAATGCAGCAACAAACATCTTACAAAAATGATGATGATAATTAACATAAAAAATGTAACAGATTTAGTGTTACCTCATCAATCGTCAAAGATATACAATTACAAACTAATTTGGAATTACTCCACGGTTATCTTACATCGCTCCGGACCGTTTGTCTTAATCACGGGTTACAAAAACCTGAACCACCAGTTCACCGGTTGAATAAACCTTTAAATACCGTGAAATTTCATTTGATTATCTTTATAGATAACGATTTATTTTGTAACATCTTAACACAGCTTGGACCTAACAATCAAGACGTCAAATCATGAACCAGAATAACTTTTATTATATTAATGACCCCTATCATTAGTTACAGTGTTACAAGTTCGCTGCAAATATCAGTAATAAGTCTGGACATGTTTAAATCATAGAGACCTTATTTATATCTGATATATTGATGTTGATTATGTAGTGTAAATTGCAATTTACAAATACGATCGGTCAGTAATCAAAATTATAAATATTTTTAATTAACCAATTATAGAAATAACATTTAAAACAAATAAAAGATTAAAAAATTAAGGATCAAAACTAATGCATGTTTTAAATTTGAAGTTAGCCCAATTGTTTCAAAATAAGATTAAGGAGTCGTAAGACAAAGTCCCAAAAATTTGTTACTGAATGGGTTTTCATGCGATTTTTCCCCTTTAGATAGAGTAATTCCTGAGGAAGGTTTACTGAGCAAGGTTCTATAGTATAATTTGGCCTCTTTTATTCACGAACATATTGCATCGATTGGGCAAGTGGAAGCTTTATAAACGGCCATGTAACTGGAAAACTTTATGAGACACAAAAATATGTCGCTAAATGCAATTAATGAAAATAAACTGTATCTACTACACACAAGTGACGTTGAATGAGCCATTGCAGCCTAATTAGGCTGGCACGATCGGGGAAGTATCTCTCGCTCACACGACACCTCCGTAAAGACACGTCGCGTTTCGTGCGGTTTGTATGTAGCCTGTGACTTATTGTAGGGGAAGAGATATGGAGGGTAATGCAAATGCATGACGACAATAATGTTATGAGACACGTCAAAGGCTCCGGTTGTTCATTCATCTCAATATTCTATAAAAATATTTGAGCAATATATTTAAGTTGTAAATTAGACCCGTGTTATTGACATACTTCATCAAATTGTTTGTGAGGCACATTCTCGCCGTATGTCTAGTTAAGAAAATATGCACTAAATCTATCACAGTCAATCTTACTGGTCCCAATTATTTAGATACTATGAAACTTTAAAATTAAATGCGTATGGAACCTATAGTGTAATATCACATTAACCAGCTATGAACTGGCGTAAATTTGTGTTGTTGTTGATGTCTATTTAGTTAAATTCGTTACCACTACAAATTTGCGATAGTATTTAAGAACATACAAAAATTGTTTTATGAATATCTCAATAAACTAACAGCCCTCGCAGTTTCACTGGCGTAAAAAAAAACACAAACAACAGCTTTAGTTCTCTAAAATTTGTTATCAGCGAATGTCTGCACCCTAAAAGGTACCTGCCAAATTGGAAATTTGTTGGTGATATAGTTTCTGCATTTTCTTGATTAATTCGTGACTAATATTTCGCTTTTATTTATCAGGCATTTTCTCAATTCCCAAAACCGGCTATCACTGTAAACATTTAAATTATAAAGTATATTTCTTTCTACCTCACAAATTATTAAGATTCTAATATGTACGTTAAATATCACGTTATTGTCTAACCTAATCATTCCTTTTTGAACGATTATATTTGAAACGCAAATAAATTTGTATAGTAAAATGTGTCTTGTTAGTAACACAGGGCTTCTGATACATTTATATATATTTCATAATTGTCAGTCCGAACCGAAAAATATAAATATGTCCGTACCGGAATTTCGGTTACGGCAGGTAGGTTTATAGTGCACAAATGTGCAGTCTATTACTATTCTAGAGATAGACTAATGTTATAACATGCTGATAGACTAATGTTATAACATGCTGATAGACTAATGTTATAACATGCTGATTCCACAGTTCACAGATATAATTATTATACAAAGAGCACCCCACGGTTTCACCCACGTAACATGGTTAAATTCCACATAAACTTCCCAGGGGTTGTTTCTAAAATCATTTATTAATGCTCTCCCACATCATGAGGAAATGATGAAAATCAGTTCTTCATGACTTAGTATGTATCTGATACATGTCACTAGTATGTCGCAAATAACGAAAGATCTCTGACTGTCAGCTAAAGCATATCATTATCATAACCATCATCACCAGCTGGACGCTGTCCACTACTGTTCATGGGTACCACCAGCCATACAGCGCCATAGATCACGGTCACGAGCCCGATATATCCAGCGACCACCTTAGCTTCAAGACGTCAGTCCACCGTTTAGGAGGCTGTTGAACATTCCCTCTCTCTCTTGCGTGGGAAAAAGAAATGAACAGAAAGGAGATATAAAATATAAAGTAATGTACTTGTTTCAGGAGTAGCTCGGCCAGTATCGGTGCCGCACATGCCGGCTCCCGCCCTGGCCGTGCATGCTGTAACGCAGCTGGCGGAGTCCACGGAGCATGACTACGTCACGAGCATGCTGGCCGCCTGGGGACAGTTCCTCATGGACGACCTGATCGCCACCTCCAATGGAAACATGGTAACTCGGTTGCATATATTATTTCTAAAACACTGCTGTTTATGATATCTTATTAAATTGAATAAAAGAAAATAACTACGTTGAGATTATTAGATCTACAGATCACTTTAATTGCTCCAACCTACAACGATTAATATAACTGTTAAATTACGACACGGTGTGATATTTACTCACATACCATATTGTATTTCCTCCTGGGCAATTGATTCATTAAGTTAAGTGAAATAAATCATCATGCGTTGCTTTCCTGGGGAAGGAGGGCAACGCATAGGCAAAGTAATGATGCGAATTTTTATGAGCGTCGGTAATCGTAAAAATGGCTCGATTTTTTGTTTGACCTCTTATACTATAAAAAACTTAACGCCGGTACGCTTCCAGTTTTTTTTTTTTTTTTGTTGTTATTTTCAGTTTGACACACTGAGCCACATCCTTTTTTGGAGCCACATAAAAATAACCAACAATTATTATCCGTTATTAAGACAATACATTCGCATAATTATACAAAAGTCGTCTATAATTATACGAAAAAAAATAAACATAATTATTTATAACACTGTCATTGAACTTTAGTTTTTCACGCTTGCCACGCGTCCATGACATTAAATATAATCGTTACCGCGAGGTGATCAGTAATTGCCATAGAAAAGGAGTTTCACACAATCATCCGAAATAAACCATTAAACCAATGCTTACGCACATATTTATGGACATCGGTATTCACCAAAAGGCACCCAATGCTTGGTCATGCTATCAAATAACAGAATTGAAGACAGACGTGAAATAAAACATAGTGGATCACATTAAGTATTCCACTTTTTTTAATACGGATCCGGAAATTCCAAATAGAGGACCATAGTAGAAGGACAACTAGAAACAAGGAGAGAAATAGGAAGAGGAAAAGTATCATATAGATAAAGTAAAGGGGCAGGCGTCGCATCGTGTAAGGAGCTGAAAAGACGCTCAGGACAGTAGCGTACGATAAAAAATCCACCGACACTAGTCTTAAGAAAAATCAATTTATATATATATATATATATATATATATATATATATAGCGTCGTAGTCTTCACACGATCCGAGTTATGCATTTGATGCAACAAATAATGCAATATTCGGGTGGTCAATACAAATATTAAATGAAGAACAAATCCAAATTCGAGGAATCGCTCTGAAGTGCCTCACAGTGAGAGTAAAATCTGCATTCCAAGAATTACAACTACTCACGGCTCTGCTGATGCAACACCATCGTCGATATGCAATTGCGAAGGCTTCTTGAAATGGCAATTTATCCCTGCTTCTTGTGCTGCTTCGGTGGTAGCCTTTATGATAAATGCGCTCTGTAAACAGTCAAGTTTGTTTGGCATAATTGTTTGTCGAAATTGATGTTTGAATCAAATATTGGCTTACTAGCAAATTCAGTGCAATTTTTTACGATACTATCAAACGTGCGATTATTCAAAAACCCTTTGCATGACTTCTAATGCCAATAGACATCCTCACAATTGTTATATATTCACGTTCCCCTTTTTCCTATCGATGGGCCACCGATATCTCACAAATTGCAAAGCTATCAATTTGTGGTGGTATCATTTTAACAGTCGGACCAGGACATTCTGGCTTCAATGCACCATCTTAGAAATAATATTTATGTAAAACTGGGAAGAATGAGAGAAAATTTTAATCGATCACAAATAACACATATACGAAATATATTATAGAATTAGCATTAACAAGAATATTAATATTGTAACTCTATACATCAGAGTCACCAGTATTTAGAATATGAACTTCCGCGACCGAGGGGTCGCTGAAAATCTTCACTCGCTTCAAACGACAGAGACATCGTATAACCAAACTAAGCACTTAGTTTCTTAACCAAACACAAATTGTAAAACGAAATAGTAATCCGGGTTTTTTTTTTCATTGCAGCGGCGTTACCGGCAACTTAAGTGTAAAGGGAGCTTTATAGTGTCACACGTAGCGCTCAGTAGGACGAAGGTCAGATGTATTGGTTTGGAACGGGTGTCGTAATGTCACGCGCTCTGCCACCACCAAGCTACGTTATTTGAATCATTTTAAATCACCAAGCGCATGTAACAAATGCGTTTTATTGCTCCTGTACAGTCGCCACACCCATATAAGAATATCATATAAAGTCATTATGAGCCTAATTATACATTGATCATGTGAACCCACCACGTGCATGTAACAAATGCGCCTAATGAGGATACTTGAACTTGACCGACATGGAGTCAATAATTTGTAATGAACCCGAGGATGTATTGCAACATGATTAAGTGTATTTTGACGGTCATGTACCACGAAGGTAAAATCTGTTCATAGTATCGCTACCTTACCGAATTTCGGCCACGGCGGCCATCTTCCAACGGACACCCAAGTGTGTGTGCAGACACTGGTGTACTCTTTGTTCCCTTGTTAGGGGAATTGATGGTACGGTAGTCCGACACGACCGAGAAAGGGCATTATTAATATTTTTAACAGTATTTTATCAGATTTTTTTGTTTTGTTTATATATATAAGTCCTTATCTATTCACAATATGTGTTATGCAACGCAAACGATAAATGACATCCATTGACAATACACTTAATCGTGTCCGCTTACGTCACAAGTGTGAGAGACGTAGACTCGACGCAGTATCGTGATAGTTCATATGAAAGGTTAGTGAAAGCGGTGACATAATAGGTAATCTCCTCGCCTCTCGTAGGGTAACAGATAACACATTCTCTGATACAAGAAATGTTGCATCGATTTAAAACGCTCGCTTATATGTACAGGCGATACGAAAACGCTTTTAGAATTTATCATTGCATATATAGGCGTGATGATTATATTTACTAGGGATAGAGGAGCATAAAATTGTAATATATATATAAAACTCTTCGGTTACTAAGTGATTGATTGGCTAGCTGACAAGCAAGGCACCGCCGAAGCTACTGTACATAGAAACTTGATATTTGGTGAAACTTTCATGAAACTCTGAAGGAGATTTTTTTTTGTAATTCAACACCTAATAGGGATGAAATGTATAATATGGATTTTTACCATGTTACGTGAGTGAAACCGCGGGGGCTTCTAGTAATTTATGTGTTATAATCCTACTAGTTTATATTCCTACTTATAAAATTGTCTCTTTCCTACGCATAAATCCCGAAAACATTTGGAGTCATCAGAATGAAAAGTCGAAATATACTTAACGATCGATTCAAGCCTATCGAATACGAACAGAAAATTTTATAAAGATCGATCTATCCACCCGTTCTACAACTACCCTTTAGTTGTGGAACAGATGTAATTAAGAAGTATCATTTCAAAAATCCTCTATGTTTACCAATCGCACAAAAAGATTTCCTGTTTCTCAAACAACACTAGCGTGAAGTGACACTCCTGTTGTTTCGTTATAATGGTGTGACAAAGGAATGAGAAATAAAAAAATACATTTTTATAAAAATATTTACCATTAACTTGTGTCGTTTCTTATTTATCAGAAATGCGAAGACTCCGGCTGCGAGTACACACGGTCGGCACCAGCAAGAAATATCGACTCTTGTGGTTTTGGTAAGCATCAATAGTTTGAACGACTCGTTTTATAACCCAACTGCGTAAGAAATTAGAAGGGTAATGTGTTACGGGCATATGTACGTAGACTTACACGTTCCTTGCTTACAGTCTGAATAGCTTGACGGATTAGGAGGTGTCAAGTGCTGTTATAATTGGAAACACATCTTGAAAACACGAGTAAAATCCATAGGTACCTACAGGACCCTTTCAACTATTTGGAGGTAGTCAGGTTTTGCCCCTCTTTATATGTAATATTAAGTTATTATTGTTATTAAATAAAATCCCATTATATTATAATATTTCATTAACTCAATAAATTGATGCTAAAATATTTTATAATTTGATGTAAAATATCTTCCTCTTATTTCCTCTTATTACCGGCAGGTGATTCCTTTACTCGTTTGTCCCCTATTCATAAAAATCTATATAGGGCCAAAATATAATTAACCAATTCAGTGAAAAGTCAAAGTCAACTCAGGTATGGGCAGCTTTGGAAACTGGACGTTTATGAAATTTTAAGAACATTTTTTAACGGGCATAGCCCACCACACTTTCCCACCGCTGCTAATCTCGTGTCTCCAGGATCGACAGCGGCTACCACTTCTGGCCCTTTGATATCATCACAGGGTGCCCGAGGGAATGCTAAAAGCTGACTTGGGACCCGCAACAATCTTAATCAGAAGAAAATAGGAGGAACAGGAAGTGTTTCCAGTTTAAGAACATATGATGAACAAATATTTTTATTTAACTTTAAAATAAAATGTTGTCGAATTAACAGTTTTCTTTTCGACAGTACGAGATTAATGTTACCGATCTATGCTTTTATAATTTATAATTATTCATTTACCGTGAGTTGTATCAATCCATCAATCGTCCGCGACGGGTTTACGAGGCGAGGGAATAAAAACCTAATTATTTTTTTTCTACTATTTTTATACACTTGCATACTGGTAAAGAAGCAATACGACTAATAAAAGATGAAGCTTATTATCATGCATGCTAATACATGATAATATGTTAAAAGTTGAAAAACCTCAAACATAAGCCGACCTTTCCAAGGTTGTGTTGTTGTTGTTCCATGTTTATTCTATAATTACACGGGTTCTAGCTTTATCATGCGGCACAGAGTCTTTTACAAAATTATAGACTCGACTTAAGTCCTATAATCCCATCAGTGTGTGTTTTCCGGCTCTTAAAGCTGCACTCTGGTCCCAAAGGGTTGGGATTATCTGGGTAGTTTAGCAGGCTTCTATTTTACCACCCATTTATGATAGGAAGATGTAGTGTCATGAAGCATAGGAGAAGATAGTGCCATGCATGACACTTCGTCCTCCAACGGAATTGGGGCGGCACGACCGGGGAGGTACCTCTCGCTCACATAATTCCGCCGTAAAGTGCCATCTTCAGTGTCAAGTTTCGTGCGGTCTGTGAGTAGCCGGTGGCCCATTGGAGGGCGGAGAAGGAGGGCAACGCATCGGCATAGTAATTATATGGATTTTAGTGACGTCCATATCAAAAAGGCTCAGTTTTCTCGTTTGCCCCCTATTCTATAAAGAGACCCTTCTGAGCTCAAGAACACTTAAGAATAACAATATCAGTCTACTTCTCAAACTGCGTTAGCCTAGTCATGTGCTAAGTACCGTAAGAACTGTGTTACAAGTACTAGACAACATAAATATATTTTTTATTAAAGAACATATATAAATTTAAGATTCTTATCACAGAAATACACTTAACAAATACTATAAACATCCATGACCTAGGCGGGATTGAAACCCGCAAACTTCGGCGTAACACGTGGAGCTTGCCGGCCGTCGTACGCACACTTGCATAGAGATCTCAATTTATTTCTGATATCTATGCAAGCATACAATAATTTTGAGTGAAAGGTCTCGCTTATTGTATACCTGTAGGCGACTCACTATTATTGAGTGCTTACAGAATTCACGGATTCGCTCAGACGCTTCACAAACCTGAGAAGACAAAATACTATTGATCTTAAAAGAGAATGAGGTGAGGTTTCTCCGAAATCCACCCATATTTATCTCCCACTGCTTTCCTTGTGACACTCTTGTTGTGACTTGACGGATGATGCCTACGTCTATTTTAGGCAGCAATCTCTTTTTTATTGAATGAATGTGAGAATATTAATTGATATATTCCGTACCCAGAATACAGGGAGCAGATGAACCTGGCGACGTCGGTACTGGACGGGTCCGCTCTGTATGGCAGCCAGGAGAAGGAGCTTCGGTCACTACGCCTCTATGATGCCGGCAAGCTGGACCTCGGATCTTGTCGCAAGTAAGATGAACGTATTTCACAAGCAGCATTTGAAACAAACATACGGTATATACCATTTTTATATAAAATAAGAGCGCATACGATGGGTTGGGCCTGTCATCAAGTGATGATTTCCGACGTTCACAAACATCGTGATGACCTTCTTTTTGCTTCCCTCCAATAGGCCATCGCGAACTCACACACCGCACAATCCGCGGCAACATAGCTATCACTGCTGCCTGTCGTACGAATGGTTATCTCTTTGATCGTCCGGCCCAATTCTGCTGCAATTCCGCAAAGAATTTAGAAAACATTTTAGTTCAGGGTGTAGGTTTTTCGTGACGGTGCGCGTCCGAACAATTTGTCCTCATAATTTTTCCCTAACGCGCCAAAAGAGTATAACTTCAAAAGCAAAACAGGTACACGGACCTTGCATATGCGCATGACACAAAATCATAACCATAGAGTACATACCTCGTGTAATGTATGACATAAACGCTAACTCTACATCATCATTAAAATGATCAGACGGCATGTGAACCTCGGTGGTAATCCGTGTGAAAATCAACAATAATAAAGTGCCACAGTACCTCTTGACCTTATTTCGTGAATTTACAATGGGCAATATATTCAGCTGTACGTTTATTCTTAATTTTTACCGAGCAAACGCACCGTGCCATCGACACCGGTAACATATGCTCTATTGTCTATTAGAGTCGTTTTTGTTGGCAAAACGTACATCTAGCGGGTCTATGTATTTTATATGGGTATGGTGCTCTTAGAAATATCAAAAAGTCAAATATTCGTTTATCAAACGGAGATAGAACCATTTTTGGAATCGTTTAAATAAGTTCCTTATATTTATAGAATATATTCTATAGTATATAGTCTTTTATGTGTATCTTTTTTTAACTTTATTTATCTAACCGTGTTTTTAATACTTTATATTTTATGTGCAAATTTTGTAATTTTATATTCATTGTTAGGTAGGGGTGCCGTCTGGCTGTATTTAAAGTTAGGGGAGCCTCAAACAAACACTAGGTCTTAAACGACTAATATAAAAATGTGCGCAATGAACTGAAAAAGATTGTGAACCCCTGTAATAACTGATGATTATTATGTTAGATTATACATTAGCGAAGGTATTCGCACGATCCTTGTACCCAATTGTTATGTACATCTGTTATCGTCGTAAACAATTACGGAGGAATTCTTGACATGTCGTCGCCAAAATAGATTGTATGTTAACCAATCGACGCAACCTTCGAATATCCTACATTCCGATAGATTTTAATCTCAGTCGAGTTCGTTTACGAAATATTAACGTATGAATTTCTTCAAACAAAACACACACTCAGAAGAACAGATGGCAGAAGGAGAACGAAGTGTTGGTAGACCGTTCATCAGGTGGGAAGACGATCGCCGTGCAGTTGCCGGTCCGGGGCGGATAAGAGTACCAGAAAATCGTCCGTCTTGGCGTTCATTGAAAAAAGCCTATGTCCAGCAGTGGGCCGATAAGGACTATCATGACAATGATGATGAAAATATTTAGATATATTCATTTCAACCTATAGTAGACGGCCGTGGATTGAAACGACAATATTTAGATATATTTATTTCAACCTACAGTAGACGGCCGTGGATTGAAACGACAATATTTAGATATATTCATTTCAACCTACAGTAGACGGCCGTGGATTGAAACGACAATATTTAGATATATTCATTTCAACCTACAGTAGACGGCCGTGGATTGAAACGACAATATTTTAGGAGACAAAAAAAAAACAAAATACGAGGATAAGATTTAAGTCAAAATTTACTTTTGAACTCATTAGTTATGATCTAAATAATGTTTCTTAGTGCAACTCACATATTACTTAATGGCATGTAAAATTATGGCTATGCTATCGTGTACGATACGCCTTATAGTGGTGATGGAGAATCAGGTCCACACAACCTACATTCTTAGCAAGTGGTAGTGCCTTGCTGCATTACATCTGAATTGAGTCGGCACGACTGGGGAGATACCGCTTGCTCACATAATACCGCCATAAAGTGACATCTTCAGCCGATGGCCCATTGGGGAAGGAAAGGAGGGTAAGGAGGAGCCGATGGCCCATTGGGGTACGAAAGGACGCAAAACGTCGGCAAAGTAGTTATGTGAATGTTCATCGATATCCGATTGCTCGTTTGCCCCCTATTCAATAAAAGAAGCCTACCAAAGTATTCCGTCTTCTTTTCACTCGAAACAACATTCTGTTAGGACACATACATCTTATTTTTATTTTGTTGTAACCAACATACAAATGCATCTAAGTTCCTAGTGTGTTGGCTTAAAGTTATTAATAGCCGCAAAAAATTAAGTTATCGGCTTTATACATAAACCTCTTCAAATGCCAAAATACGTATATTGAGATGAAAAACGAACTTTCTTCGTTAATTGCGTCAATTGAGCTTTTCGTGTCTTCTGAAATGACACTTAATTACACACAACATTTATTGCTCTATCTGGTCCATGTAGCATGATAGTCTGCCAAATCTGTTACGTATCAATGCTAGTAGCAGACATACGCGGCACTTAACATCGCTTACCTACGCCGGTTTTATAGTTTGTATATTTGTCACGCACATAAATCTAAGTATAAAGTTTCATTTGCAGTATTGTTCCATAAGACTACATCGTTAGCATTTTTCAATTCTTGATGTGCAAATTGTACAACAGATTGTGTTCATTGTCCAGGTTCCTACGAGAGGCCCCGTTAGCTTAACTGGCAAATAAGTAGTACCTCCCGCCCGTGCTGGAAGGTTGGGACGGTTTCTCCCATACATGATAGCTCAACGAGCTTTTCCAGCCCCCACGATAATGCAATGCCAAATTTAGCTGCCGCGTGTGAGTTGTTCCCGCGTTAGACATAGGGACCCGATGTTCTAGAGTAAGATAATAATACCTACTATAGCGAATCCTAAATAAGTATCGGGATGCATCCTTCCCATCTGCGAGAAAGGCGAGAGGTCTATCCTTATATCGACCACAATCTCACATGGATCGTCGCCCGACATGTCTTATAGTATCCGATGAACCTGCATTGGTCATTTCCATCAGCACATAGCAATCAATAGAATAACATTGAGTTTCTTGTTGTTTCAGGTGCAACGACGGTTCCCCCACGGCGCCCCTGTACAAGATCCTGCTGGCTGAGCACAACCGCATCGCCGGCGAGCTGTACTCGATGAACCCCTTCTGGGAGGACAACGCCATCTTCCTGGAGGCGAGGCGAGCGGTCGCCGCCATCATTCAACACATTACTTACAACGAATTCCTACCGGTTTTATTAGGAGAGGTATGCATTAAGCGTTTATTTATCTTCCATGTATAACAATAAAATTAAATTTAAAATTAACTAAACTAGTTGTAAGTAGTGGTAGTAAGGAAGCAGTAGCGCTGCTCCTGTCCAGGATAAGGCTCATCTTTACCCCGGGCTGAAAAAAAGAAGTGACCGTCTTGGAAAAAAGTGGAAGTTTATGGAACACGTGTGAAAGGCGGCAACACACCAACAAACTATGGAATTAGTTACCACTGCGAAATACGCGTTCCCCTCTTCCCACGGTTCAATAAAAATAGCTTAGTTCCGATCTGACTTAGGCATTTTTTAAAAAGAGCTCTTGGTAGTCCTAAGATCATTCCAATGGATGCACATAAATTGCTACAGTGGTGGACTGAAGAAGGACAGCACGTCTGTTTAACAATTAGACTAATGTCAATGGTTACCAGTAGTTATCAAAAGCTCTGATCAAAGAACTTCTCGTCTGTTACCTACTATAAAAATACACGAAATGTTAAAGGCTCTAATTTTTGTAATATGTATATTGGTAGGTCGGCATGGCCAAAGCCGAACTGAAGCTGACTTCGCTCGGGTTCTGGCGGGGATACTCTAGCGCTAACCGCAACGGCGCCTATACCGAGCTGGTGGCTGTTGCTCCCATCTTCAGCGCTATGATGAGCGGTGAATTGGTACGTAAAAATTACAGTAAGGGGCATTGCCATTGCTGCATTGCAGGCAAATTGGGCCGGCACGACCGAGACCTGTCGCTCACATGAGAGAGAAGCTTCACTTTGAGATGTCAAAGTGACAGCTTTTCTGTCGCGGTTCATTCGTGAGTTTCTTTTCTTTACGAGATAGGGGGCAAACGAGCAGGTGCTGACACTTTAAGGCGGTATCAGGTGAACGAGAGGTACCTCCCGTGTCGAGCCGGCCCAATTCCGTTGCATAGGAGGATGTAGTGTCATGTATCATGCACGGCACTACATCCTCCTATGCAGCGTGTCACTACTTCTTACAAATTCCATACAACTAAATACGAAACATAATCAGTCACATGTTTGTCAAACAATTCATCAAACCTCAACACATCGACAATCACTTCCTTATACGACTTCAATGTGTACGATTTTGTTTACTTACTCGAGTTCCGTTACGATCTAGATAACTTCCTGATCACATTTACATTACATTAGATCTTAGATCCTTGAAACCTAAGAACTAATCTGGTCAGGAAATACTTTCTATGTCAAATTAACTTTTTATTTAAACGGTTTTTTATTTTATAGATACCATAAATTCTAAACGGAACAACACTTTCAATCTCATTGGGAAAAAAATTGAGACAGTGATATGTTAGTATACTAACTAATTTTCTTGGCAGCAGTACTATATGCTAAATGAAAATATTTTATATTTTACTATAGTTTTTTTACGTCGTCGTTTTTTAGAGGACAGAACTTTCTTCCAACGTATTGCCTCGAACACACTAAGTCACAACAGAAATCGAAAACGATTATAAAGAAGATTTCCTTCTTTCTTTCTTCCTAAGAGCAGAACTCTTGCTAATGTAGTTCTTTTATCCACATATCTTCCGCTGAGCATTACATCTTTCCCTTTATCTGATCCACATACGTCCATTACTCTCTTCTTTTCCTCTCTATGCTTCTAGTTATCCTTCTAATACAGTCTTAACAAAAAGCGCTAACTATTTTATCGCTTTATCATTGCAGTCCAATACAACTGTCAGTCTCCAGGACTTGGTGAAGACAAGCGCGAACCAAGTGTCAAAATTCACTCCGTCCGCTCAGTGGGATCTAAACAGATCACGGGACCACGGCGTCCCCTCCTACGTGAAAGTCCTCAGGCTGTGTGAACCCATGATGTCTGTGAAGACGTACGCGGACTTTGAAAAACTTGGATTCAACAGGACTCAACAAGAAATGTTGTCGGATATGTACAGGTAAAACGAAAATGTTTAGAAGATAGATAAATTTATTCTTAGAACAAAAACTTGTCACTGTACGCATCTACCAGTGTGTCTTCTCGTATGTACGAAACTATTAAGAGGTAATGCTATTCCAGCTATTCAGCTGAACTCTGCTGGCATGACCGGGTAGGTACCTCGATAATATTATATGCAAAACTATTTAATTATATATTTTCAAGTTTTGTGCGGTTTGTGAGTTGACCCACTGTAAGAGGATCACGAAAAGATCCAACTGCAAATTTATGCATTTGTTTTTCTCCTATTAGACAAAAGTATCTATAATAAAAATTATTCTTTAAGTAAGTGAAATATTTCAAAATTCCAATAGCTTAAAAGATCTTTAAAAATGTAGCTATTGTTTGTATCAGAAATATTTTTAAACTAATCCTACTTATTTATAGGAACATGGAAGATGTAGAGTTGATGGTTGCTGGTGCCATGGAGAAGCCCGCCACGGGCGCTGTCATCGGTTCAACGTTCGCATGCGTCTTGGCTCTGCAGTTTGCCAATCTTAAAAAAAGTGACAGGTATACAGATAGCATTACATATATTAATAGCCTATCAACAAATTGATAACAGAAAATAACAATTCTGTAAGCCGTTGGCAGCCCTGAAAAAGAACAAGTGAAAAATCTAGAATTATCGAAAATGAACGCGGAACGCCTATACTCGTAAATTAAGATGTCGTTCACACCAAGTGACACTTAATATGGTTGGTTGGTGCATTACGACTGCCTCGGAGAGCACAGTATACCGTCGGTCCTGCGCCTGATTTCTCTCCGGTCGTGTCGGATTGCCGTCCCATCGGAATAGGAGAATGAAGGAATAGGAAGTGAACTTGTGTCTGCGCAAACACTTGTGCACTATAATGTGTCCCGCGCAGATGGCGATATTCAGCTAGGACGGACATTATGTTTTCTTTTTACATTTCGACTGACCGACTTGATACACACAGCTCTAGTTGCTATTGCTTAAGTAATAAATTAATTTTATAAATATAAATATGTAGTAATTACAAACTCACCAGCCGTCATTGACGGTAAATGATGCTAATTGATCTGTGTTTAGTTTTTATACTGTAGAAGAGAAATTATGCCTCAGCAAATACACGAGTGGACTAGAAAAACTCGCTCGTAGAGCTCAAACCAAGGAAAACCCATAGAAAACCCATAGCTAGCGTTTATAAATTGCATAAATAAAATAATATTGTTTGTGGATATCTATAATATATAAGAGGAACTAATTCATCTATGACATAGGTTTTGGTACGAAAATGACATACCTCCATCTTCATTCGCCTCGGAACAGCTTGCGGCCATAAGAAAGGTGTCCCTGTCCGGATTGCTCTGTGCTGCCGACGAAAGTCTAGAAGATATCCAACCGAAAGCCTTCGTCAAGGAAGATCCCTACTTGTAAGTACACTATCATGAAAATGGTGGATAATGAATCCTCCACATTTGCTTCCCGATTCCTGGATAACACCTAATCATATAATATATTTTTATCATGATTTTTTTATATTCATTCTAAAACACTCATAATAATTTTGAAAGTCTTCAAATACTTTCGACTGGGAAGTCGTCAACTTTCCTTGTCACATAATGTCCCCAATACAATGGAGGGGTCGGAAAAATAACAAAATATTTTCTAGGTATGTGGGTGTTTGTGGGCTATTATAGCCTCACTTTTACCCACTTAGAAAGCTCGTAAAATACTATGTATAACAGAAACGCAGCCCAGCAGTGCTCTCAGCACAGCCGCCTGGAGACGAGCGCGTGGCGCGACGAGAGCGGCGCGAAGGCGGCTGAGCGCGTGTCGCAGGACGCACTCGCCGCGGCGCTGCAGAAGGCGAAGCAGGAGATGGCCGACCGCAAGCGGCTCGAGTACATGCTGTGGGAGGCTCGTAAGTCCATATTATATGGCTTTATAATTGTAAAGGAACATATTCCGGCGGGGACCAGGTGAGAAGACCGGCACGTGGAGAGATGGGAGAGGAGCAATGACTGCTGAACGCGTATCCTAAGATGCTGCAGGCTCTGTTCGCAGTATAGTGATAAAGCGTGAGTTCCCTCATGCTACAAGTCTGTTACATTTATAACGAAATGACAATTTACCTGTAGATATCTGTACAAGTAGAAGTTAAACGTTGATAAGGATGAACTATCCAGACCCTGACCGGCACAGTACTCAACAATAGCAGGATTATACGCAGGTATTATTGAGCAGAAAGTACCAGGATGTTCTGACACAAATCGGCTATAATAGCGGCATATTATGATTTTTTTTTGGGTCTGTGATTTTTGGAAACCTAGTACTTAGTAGTATTTAACTGGACGAGTGAAATATCGGGAGTAGACTTACTAAATGTTCACCGTAACATAATTTATATATGGAAACTAATGCACAGTTGCAAGGCAATGGTGGAAAATAATATTTCCGTCGTTGCTTTGCTTAGTTTATCGGTGCAGAGCTGAGATACATTGTAAAGCTGTACCACTCGTAATATCAAATTAATTTTGTAAGAGGTAGCGGCATGCTGTATTGCAGTGTAGTTGGGCCGGCACAAACACCGCCGTGAAGTGACTGCTATCCCAACATATTATTATACACCGTGCCTATTGGAAGGGTGGAGGAAAGGAGGGTAACACATCAGCATAACAGCAACATTGCGCATAAAAATGAGCGTCAGTAGTCAAGTAACAAAAAGCTTCGAATTCTGTTTTAACCCGTTTCCCTCCCCTATGCTATAAATTACTTATGCCTTCGGGCATCAATATAATTTTATTGTTATCATCACCCGCTGCTCCTATCGCTCGTATCGTATTAAGCTTATATATATATATATATTTCCAGGTGGAGGAGCTGATCCGAAATCTTCAGTTGGTACGGCGGCGTCGTTCTCCAAAGCCAATAAATACGCTCTGAAATTAGCCAACTCATCGTTGTTCTTTGAATTCGCCACAAACGAACTTCTGAATTCTCTTAACGGGTAAATCACTTATAGTTTGAGTGTTGCAATTGTCATTAGAACATATCGACGAACTGCTAAAAATGGCTTATTTCCATAAACGCCGAAATGAATCACCAATTATTATTTGATTTGGTAAAACTTTTATTAAAGAGGTAGTACCATGCTACATTGCAACGGAATTGGACTCGCAAGACCAGTGAAATTATCCTACGCCCACATAACACTACCGTAAAGTGACATCTTTTTTGTCGGGTTTGTGTGGTTTTTAAACCGGTGGCTCATTGGAGAAAAGAACGGCAAAGCGTCAGCATAGTAATTATGCGGATGTTCATATATATATGTTCTATGTTTCTTTTCGATCATTTGATTGTAAAATTGCTTATTTTTAACTGTATATTATATTGCTGTTTTTAGTCTTTGATTTTTTTTTATTCGAGGAGACTAATTAGAATATACAGTTGATTTTTAGAAGAGGTAGTGTCATGCTGCATAGGAGGAGGTAGTGCCATGCATGGTGTATGACACTACATCCTCTTACGCCACAGAATTGTGCCAGCACGCCCAGGGAAGTACCTCTCGCTCAATTGATACTGGCATAAAGTGACAGCTTCGCTTCGTGCGGTTTGTGAATATCCGGTGCGCGGGGATGATAGGAGGGGAAATCTTGCGAATGTCCATGGGTAGTCATCAAAAGGCTCCCATTGCTCCTTTGCCCCCTTATGCCATAAAAAAACCTATTTAAATTGCAGTCGTCGGCGCAAGCGTCAATTGTTCGATGACTCGCTCGGTTTCTCCAATGACTTCGTGGATTCCTTACAATCAGTGGACATCAACGGCTTCCTCGGCCAGGACCAAGCCGGTCCTATCATCGAGCCGCAGTGCGACGACAACGGCGCCTGCAACCCTGACAACCCCTTCAGGACCTACACCGGGTACTGCAACAACTTGAGGAATCCTAATTTGGGCAAAAGTTTGACCACCTTCGCAAGACTGCTGCCCCCGGTTTACGAAGACGGTAAGGTTCTGCACATAGAAGTGTGTGTACTTAATTCATTACAATTTTTAACGATTACGCAATTGCCTAACATTATTGAGCTTTGTGTCACCTCCTTCTATTTTACGGCCAACTTAAACTTATTTGACAAATGTATATACATTGTTAATTGGAATGCTAGATGTATGTAGTTCACCTCACAAAGAGGCCAATTAGAAGAGAGATCGAGTATCTTAAAATTTTCTTGCTGTTCTTCTAATATTTTCTCTCACTCGCTCCCTCATCTATCTCCCTTTCTCTCTCTCTCTCTCTTTATCTCTCTCTTTCTCTCGCTTTCTCTCTCTCTTCTTTTTATCTGTCATACAGTAAGGACAATCATAATGACTCACGCCATGGTGTGCAGGTGTAAGCCGGCCCCGCATCAACTCGGTAACGGGCACGCCGCTGCCCACTCCCCGCGTGGTCTCCACGGTGATCCACCCCGACATCTCCAACCTGCACACGCGCTACACGCTGATGGTGATGCAGTTCGCGCAGTTCGTGGACCACGAGCTCACCATGACGCCCATACACAAAGGTGGAGTATTTTTTAATGATTACAAAATCAGAGCGCATCAGTGTTCGAGTGATTAGCACTTCGTACTTTTCTTACTCAACTTTTAATTATGGCTACCTCCTGGGTTGTAGAAATCTGGTGCAGCTGCACTGTGTAAAAACCGATGCTCTACTCAATTCCTAAATTAGGGTAGCCGAACACAATATCGTACGATAAAGGAACGAGATAAGTGATTCTGACGTCGCGTTTCGTGTGGTCAGTGTGTTACAGTTAACCCATTAGGCAGGCATGGGAGAGGAAGAATATCACGTCTACATATATAAAAATACGCAGAGCATAATACAATATAATATTCCAGGTTTCCACGAGTCCATTCCTGATTGCCGATCCTGCGATTCTCCTAGGACAGTTCACCCGGAATGTAACCCGTTCCCTGTACCTCGCGGGGACCACTATTACCCAGAGGTCAACATCACTTCTGGCGAGCGACTCTGTTTCCCATCCATGAGGAGTTTGCCCGGACAGCAGCAGCTAGGTAACGTAATTAAAAACTTATGTACCATAAATTAAATTAAATAATATCGTCTTAGCCGAAGACCACGACGGCTATTTCTAGAGAGACTAGCCAGCTGCACTACTACTACTAACTAGACATGGCACTCCCTGTTTCCTCTATCTTCTATTCCGATAGGTCGGCAATCCTACACAGCCGAAGAGAAATCAGTCGCAGGACCGACGGCATAACGTGCTGTCCGAGGCACGGGGATGTAACACCGCTAACTTGCTGACTTCAGACTGTTGTTAGAAGTCCGGTCCGACCCGAGGCCCGCGAACCCAGGACTTCACGACTGTGATTGAACATGCTTACCGTTAAACCGTGATTTAACAGTAAGCATGTTCAACATATTTAGGCAGTCGGCTTAAACTGTGTAAATTAAACCACAAATTAATTTACTACATGTGATATTTGTAGCAGTACCAATTAAAGGCGGGGTGGGAGACCTACCAAATAGACATATTTTTTTTTATTGTGAATGCGTTTAAGCAACCCCTAAAGGTTCAATAAAACCCCAGCGGTGTTTAGGGAGGGCGACGGGAACGTGCTGATGTACTTTCATGAATTCCTACTATGCTATTACCAGGCTTAAACCCCTAGGTCCGACTACCTCTAACAACTTCTTACATAGTAAAAATGTACCTAAACAAATCTTGTTTCACGAACAGGACCTAGAGAACAAGTGAACCAGAACACAGCTTTTATCGATGCATCCGTTATTTACGGAGAGAACCCGTGCATCGTCGGCAAACTTCGAGGCTTCAACGGTCGCCTGAACGCTACTACCAACCCAACCAATGGAAGGGAACTCCTGCCTAGATCTGACAGTCATCCCGAATGCAAAGCACCCAGCGGCTTCTGTTTTATCGCTGGTAAGTATTTGTCTTTCACGATGAATAATGGATAAACTGTGCTCCGCGGTTTCAGTAGTGTTAAACCCTAGAGAACGTTAAAATGTATGTCACTCTAGATTTTGATCCATACCTGAGCCACTTTGTGTCTGTTTGTTCGCCATGTAAATGTTATTTTACAATTAGCTTATAAAACCATATGCATATAGGGATTATCGTTCTATGTGTGTTGCTGTACACGATTCCATCTGCATGATTCCATTATTAAAACAGAGTTAAAAAATTCGTGCTAAAAGGCAAAAGGATCAAAGAGTATTTGATTAAATCCCAAGACGTCGGATCCGCAGCACCTTGTGTTGTACTTGAACTGGTCATCTCCTTGGTTCTGGAAAAATCAGTAATATTCTCTCTTCTCAGGTGACGGTCGTGCCTCCGAGCAGCCCGGTCTCACCGCGCTCCACACGATGTTCATGCGCGAGCACAACCGCGTGGTGGAGGGACTCCGCGGCGTCAACCCGCACTGGGACGCCGAGCAGCTGTTCGAGCACACGCGCCGCATCGTCGCCGCTGAACTCACACACATCATATACAACGAGTTCCTGCCGCGGCTGCTGTCCTGGAACGCTGTCAACCTGTACGGCCTTAAGCTGCTGCCCTCAGGTAATACTTTTGTACTTTCATTCATTCATTTTGTAAATAAACACAGGCCTGCGATACCTTTTCAAGGGTACCGCGACCCCGACAATAATATGTTGTACGAAGTCAAAAAGTTAAGCGAAACAACATAGGAAACACTCCATTTGCTTTTTCTCTAGATCTACCCCTTTTAAAGGAACTGTCGTGAAGATGTTGAAAACATTTTTTTTTTTGTTACCTTTTATATTGTTACTTTCGTTTACTTTTATATTATTGATATGGGGACAAATTAGCAGTTGGAGACTCTTGATAACTACCTTGGCGCATATACATCCGTATAATTACTTTGCCGATGCGTTGCTTTTCTTTCCTTCTCCCCTCCAATGGGCTATGGGATATTTAAACACATTTTGTAGTTATATATATTAGATATAGTCGATGACAATAACACGACGTACTTTTGTCGCTTCCTGACGAGTTGTCCGAATCGTTGGTTTTTAATGTATCTAAAGTTATCGTATAGAAATTGTGTAAAAACAATATACATTCATTTCGTTTATATATTTACACCTACAGGCTACTACAAAGAATACTCTCCTACCTGCAACCCGTCCATCGTGACGGAGTTCGCCGCGGCCTCATTCCGCTTCGGCCACTCACTGCTGCGCCCGCACCTGCCGCGTCTTTCGCCATCCTACCAGCCCGTGGACCCGCCCATCCTACTTCGTGACGGCTTCTTCCGACCCGACATGTTCATGAACGTAAGCTACAACTGCACGAACGTATATATTCAATTGCTAAACAAACAAAACCCGGCTGCTTGATATATATTTTAATGTACCGCTTGGTCAACACGAATCTGACGGCTCTAATCATTAAAATCCGCTGAACCGTGCAGGCTGTAAGACAGAACATAAAGCTCTAAAAACATGCATACAACTACTACTATCTACTGATTAGTACAAGGATATCCATCACTGCCAGTTCCCTCGGTTTCATCCGCACGATATCTATCCTAAATATTACTCTTTAATACATTAACTACTCATTCTATACTAATAATGTGAAGATGGAGAGTTTGTTTCCTAAATGCGCTAATCTCAAGAATTACTGACTAGGATTGAAAAAATATTTTTGTGTTGAATAGTCCGCTTATCGACGAAGGCTATATACCACGGCGATACCACTTATAGAACCGGAGGTACGCGTATGAAACCACGGGGAGATGCTAGTCTAATATGATATAATATTACTTATCAACTATCCTCCTTATCCTGAACATAAACGTAAAGGTTCCTTTAGAATAAATGTTAGGCGGGTGAAACCGCAGCGCAGACAGCCTATATCGTAAAAGATTAATCTCTTATATGTATTATGCAGCATCCTCCTATGATCGACGAGATGATACGAGGTCTGTCGTCGACACCCATGGAAACCTTGGACCAGTTCATAACCGGAGAAGTGACTAACCACTTGTTCGAGGACCGCAGAATCCCGTTCTCTGGTATTGATCTGATCGCTCTCAACATCCAAAGAGCTAGAGACCACGGCATACCGAGCTACAACAACTACAGGGCGCTCTGTAACCTGAAACGAGCTTCTACCTTCGAAGATCTGGCGAGGGAAATACCAGATGAAGTCATTGCTAGGTAAATTTACTTTCAAAATTTTATCTTATTTTAAAATGAACCCGCTGGAGTTGGAGACTCCAGCAAATACCACCAGCCACGAGTCTAAAAGCTCAGTCAGATAGCCCCAATCTAAACTGTGACTTACTCTATCCATATTTAACTATTTCTTTTTTGGATTGTATTTATACTGCGGGTAAAAAGATACTCCGGACCTTGTATCCGTCTCGTGGCCAGAAGGTGAAGTTTCGAAACCTCACGCTCAGTGAGCCCTATACTAAATTGTAGCTAACGAGTTTCCATGTTCTTTTGTACATTAGGATGAAACGAATCTACCCGACTGTTGACGACATCGACCTGTTCCCCGGAGGTATGAGCGAACGACCACTACAGGGCGGTCTCGTGGGACCTACCTTCGCCTGCATCATCGCCATTCAGTTCAGGCAACTAAGGAAATGTGATCGATTCTGGTACGTTTTGGTATTTAGTTTAAAATCTATTTCAATGGGACCATTATTTTCTGAGGGATCTATAACTATGTTATGTATATAAATGATACGTAGGTCTAGCTACAGGTCCCTTGTCAGACAAAGCGTTATTGGAATTTTTCAACTTCTAATAATAGTTCGAATTGTGGAGCCAGGATTTTGGCGGTATTACACCCCCGTGCCTCGGAGGGCAATTTAGGCAGTTGGTCCTGCGCCTGATTCATGCACAAATATTTGTACACTATGCTTATAATGTTAATTATGTCCTGTGAGCTGCTTTGATGGATGTTCTAAAATAAAGGAACTCCTAAACCATGTTCAGGCAAGTATACCGCTGTGATGAGCGGGGAATATAGACTGCCTCATTCACTTCATCACAGTCATACATGATGAAATGTAACAACTTACTCCACAACAGGTACGAGAACGACAACTCGGTGAAGTTCACGGAGCAACAGCTGTCCGAGATCCGTAAGACTACTCTGTCGAAGCTGCTCTGCGACAACTTCGATGTCCCAAGTGACGTTCAACGAGCCGCCTTCGATCTGCCAAGCAATTTCCTGTGAGTTACTATAGTAAATTAGTCTCACAGTCACACCTACGGTGTCGCGTTTCGTGCGGGTTGTGAGTAGCCGGTGGCCTATGGAGGTGGTGAAAAGGAAGGTAAGGCATCGGCATATTTATGCTGATGTTCATGGGCGTCGGAAGTCGTTGAAAGGCACCGATTTCTCGTTTGTCCGCCTATACTATAAAAAAATATTTAAAATAACAATTTAACCTGTTTTAAAACTGAGGTAGTTCCATTCGACATTCCTGCCGAATTCTGCCGGCACGATCGGGAAGATAGCTATGGCATGATACCGCCGTGAAATGACAGTATCGATATAGCGTTTCGTGCGGTTTGTGAGTAGCCGGTGCTCCTTTGGTGGAGAGAAGAAAAGGTAGACAGCGCACTGGCATGGCAATCATACAAATGTTTATATGCATCGGTATTCATCAGATGACTCCCTCGTTTCTCCCCCTATAATGTTAAAAAGTAACCTGTTAATGTGCCAAATATGATTATACTGGTACCTACGAGTTAAACTTACGCAACAAATAAACGCATAGATGTTCGCCACAATGTACAATTACGGAAGCTATCCCTTATTCATGCTTCATGCATAAACTATCGCTACTAGGCATAATAGAGAGTAGGTCCAGGTTATCTTCTAGAAGTTTAGGTGCCAACTATTAACATAATTTTAATGTTAGCTAATACAGATAAAATTGAATTCTTCGCTGGTACCGAATTCTGTCTAACACAGGGCCAGTGTCTAGGTGGGCGCCGAAAGGTATTTGATACGTCGAGGGGAGAAGTAAGAAACGTTACTGGTTAAAGGACTTTGATAGAATCATTCCGTTCAATTGGTTTTATAACAACGACAACAAATTATTGTTCATTAAAATTGACACGAAAATGTAATGTTCCTTAGCAATCCACGTGTGCCATGTGCATCTCTACCTAAACTGGACTTATCTGCGTGGCGCGAGAACTCGGCGCAGGGCTGCCTCATCGCGGGCCGCTCTGTGCCGCTCGGCGACTCCGCCTTCCCCTCGCCCTGTACCTCCTGCATATGCACCGCCGAAGGGGTAAGATAGACTTGTTCACAGGAGTGTAATAAAAAATAAATAAACTCACGACATTAAGTGGTTACTCAGAATTAAGTAACCACTTGAATGTTCAAAGTAACAATGTGAAGTGTTCTTAAGTTTGAAAAAAGAGATTACTTTTATTCAAAATACTATATTTTATTACTATATATATTACAGTTAATAATAACTCTTTGAATCTACCAAAATAAAATCTAATAACTATTGTCTGCACAGGCGCAGTGCGCGTCCCTCCGCATCACGGACTGCGCGCAGCTGGCGCGCGAGTGGCCACGCGAGGCGGTGGCACGCGACGACGTGTGCGCAGCGCAGTGCGGCGCCCCGCCTGGCCCAGCGCGTGCACCGCGCCGACAAAACCTCAACTTCAACTTCCCGGACCTCTCGCCTTTCATCGCCAACTGAGCAGCGACTCGTGCGTTACCTTACAAACTGTAACCATAAAGCGGGATACTCAATTCGCATAGCATGTAACGTACCTGATAATGTATATATCTGAGTACGGTGACAGTGACTTTCCTGCCTTAGCACACGGCCAAAGTGTGACCTTAACTTATCGGGCAAAAGATATATCATCTAAACTTATTCTTACGTTTCGGACACCTGATAGGTTCTCGAGTGATTGGTTATTTAAATAGAAAATATACTGTTATGATACCGGCGAGATAAAACAATTGTTAAAGTATCAACATAATAATGCTGGTGATCATGAATGTCCTAGAATACCAGGGTCCTTTTGCAAAGAGATTGTATTACAACCTCAAATTTATGTTCAAGCTGTCAAAGTTATAGATTTCAATTTCTGAATTTATCTTGAAGCTAAAACGAGTGCAATAATTTATCTTTATTTCAAATATTTATTTATTTTAACTGTGATGTCTTGAACATTTCTATTTACGCAGGAGGTATTCGAGATTTCGTTCAACTATATATTTTCTGTGTCACCTTATTTTGCAAGTAAAATGTGCATCAACGATTGCAAAATGAACTGCTATTAATTTCCCAGTGTTAAATGTGTCATTTAGTTCTAAATACTAGAACTAATAGAGTATTTCAACAGTATCTTCAAAGCCCAAAATACACCAAATAACGTAAAGGTGTAAATGATGAATGACTAAACTGAAATTTTGTAAAAATTTCTGTTAGATTTTAAAAATAGAACACAGTACAATTGACGTTATTGTTTTTTTTATTACGACGCCGCTTCAGTAAGAATCCATGTCGATAGGTGCTTACATAAATTGTGACTAGTTTTTAACGACAATAAAACATTGTCAATATGTATAAGTTAATTAAGCTTTAATTAAAATTAATGATATCTCCTTTAGTGCGAATGTTTTAAAAGTAATAGTCAGAAAAACCACTTTACAGTTGATTACCAACCAATGTTACCATGAATGAATTATTTTTGTATCTGTATTTAGTGTTACTGTGATCGACGATTATCACTGCCTAGTTTCTTAGAATTTAAGCTTTTGTAAATTATTTGTAAAGTGTTGGCATAATTATTTTTATATTGATCATAAAATTTGTAATGATTATTTAGTTTGTACTTTTTGTATGTTTAAAATACTGCGGATGTTGAATCTGTAGATAAATAAAAAAAACATAAATATTTACAAATGTAACTTTATTTTATTTATATTTTTTCAAGTCTATTTCGTTTCTTTTTACAATAAATACGTTGCATTTGAGTATAAAAAAGTTGTATTGCGGTAATAATAACAATCACAAACACAGTTTCCTAAATATAAAGTGTCTCAAGTCAGCTCCCCCACTATGTCCATCTAACACTGGCATGAACTACCTAGCGACGAGTCTGATCACCGCCAAGCGATCAATTTTGATAGCACATTACTGCTCCAGCTCAGCATCACTCGCTTCGCTCTGCCAAACAAAAGAAGATAGATATAGATATATACGATTTGATGCCTGGCCCATCGGAGGGGAGGACGAAAGGAGGACAACGCATCTGCACAACAATTATGCCGATGGTTTTGGGCTTCGGTGATCATAGAAACACTCCTACTGCCCATTTGTTCCCCTATAATAAAAATGTCTATATTCATTAGAGGGAAAATACAAGAAATTATATTATTATGTATGTAAATTATATATGTTGTTTGTTTAAAATATATGCACATGCAAAGCTGGAATTTGGTTCTTCCGTTTACGAAGATTTAGTACTACTATCAGGTATTATTTATTTGTACTGATGATATTGTCAACTTGGGGACAAACTGTCCAGATAGGTAAATCCATCTACAAGGAAGAGGTCGATCGCCGAATCCAACTTGGGTGGGCAGCCTTCGGGAACTTAACATCTTTCGGCCCAAATACCAGTGCCTTAAGTCGAAAATGTTCGACCAGTGTGTTACCACCACACCAGTTGTGTGATGAAATATAGAACCAAGACTTGGCCACTAAATATGGAACCGAGACTTGGCCGCTACACATTGAACCGAGTCTTGGCCGCTAAATATGGACCCTCTTAAGCAAGCTCAGAGTCGCTTAACGTGCCGTGGAAAGAGCTATGTTTGGTATTTCTCTGCGAGATATGGTCCGAAATTCGCATGTGAACCAGTTAATCGATATACCTCAGAGCTGCAATGGTAAATAGCAAGCTGAAGTGGTAATGGGCTGGCCACTTTCCTCGCCGAACCAACAACCATTGGGGAGGAGTTCTCGAGTGGCGGGGGGCTGCCTGTGGACGTAGTGTTGGGCGGCCTCCTACCTGCCTGGTGACTTGTTTAAGGTGGCGAAGAACCACTGGATGCAGGTGGCTTATGACCGTAGCCCGTAGCGCTCTACGAGGGAGGCCTATGTCCAGCAGTGGACGTCACCCGGCTGACGATGACGATGCTGATAATATTAGAATGTCGTGTCACGGTATGGATCGAATTACTTCGAAACACCCCGACCGCCTTTTTCCGATACTGAGAGACGCAGCTAGTGCTTTATGAAATACACAAGGTTTTAAAAATTTGGCGCATTGGAGAGGGCGGTAGAAAGGACAGAAGGGCAACGCATCGGTGTAGTAATTATGCTGATGTTCATGGGCGTTGGTAGTCGTAGAAAGGCCCTGATTGGTCGCTTGTCTCCTTATACTATAAAAAGTTTGATTTGGCCATCTCATTTGTCAAACCGAAAATCTCCGGTCCGTAGCTCCCGAACGCATGATCAAATCTAGTAGCGTTTTCTTTGTACTTGCGGAAGCATCGCTAAATTGACAGATGGCAGCCGCTTCCATAAACCCGCAGGTTAAGCGATTACTTTTATTAATGGAAAGCAAGAGTTCCTGCCTGTGGCACCGTAGCTGCCAAACGCACCTAATCACCTAATAGAGGCCTTTATATTTACTGGCGCGTCGCTGGAACGTCGACCTCCTCCTTTGACCCGTTGGTAACGGTCGTGCTGCAGGTGTGAACTTACGGACGCATTGCTGGAATGTCAGTTGGCGGCCACCTCCTTAAACCCGTTAGTGACGGGCGCGTTCTCACTGCTGCGGCGCCAAAGTCCGTACACGCGGCCCGGCACCGCTTGCCACAGGCGCACCGTGCCGTCCTCTGAGCCGGTCGCGTACAACTCGCCGTCCGGTGACCACCGGACCACGTGCACCGGACCGAAGTGGCCCTTGTTTGATTCTGGGACAGACGAGAATAAATAATTGCATTTTTATAGCATATCACCATCCTCATCATCCCAATTGCTATAGTTAGAAGAATGTAAACACACACACTCAAACATGGATACACGCTCGCACGCACGCACGCTCGCACACACGCGGTTTATAATACCAAATTAAGCTCTTATGTATGTACGTAGCGAACTCACCAAGTTCCGTTCCCGTATTATAATCGAATTTGTACACTTTGAGATCCTCGCCGCCGCACACGAAGGACGCGCGACTGGGCGCGAGCGAGGCGGAGTAGCACTTGGTCGGCACCTCGAACTCGCGCATCTGTCGCAGCGTGTCGGACGAGTAGAACGACACGTTTGTACCTGGAGTGTGTACGACACGATAAATATAGTCTAGCATGCAGCCAACTTTTTTTTACAGAAAACGTGACACCCAAGTTGTCACTTTACGGCGGTATTTTGTGAACGAGAGGTACCTCCTCGGTTATGCCAGCCCAATTTGAATGTAGTGGCGGTGCCTCTTACTAACATTGAGCAGAGTGAGGGTTTTCAAAAGTGGTGCTCAACGGGAATGGAAAGTTCAATTCCCGTTCCTTTGTCAATTGCTTTGTTATTTTAAAACAGTTGATTAAATTTCCTTACATTAACATGCCATTATTGTCACATAAAGAGTGTCTAAGTGGCAAGGATCTGAAGGTTCTAACAACAAATAAGTGAGTCAATACAATAAAATTTTTAAATGCTTCAATGTTGTTAAAAATAATATATAATATACAACACCAAAGAAATAGTGGCGGGAATTTTGTTAATTTGTATAAGCAAACCGCCCACCTGATAGACCGTTCGTTCAAACGTTTCATGTCTCACACACTCTAAGTTTACATGAAAGAGCCGTCGAATTGAAACCATGACACCTACGAGCGTATATAGGGTTCTGTAGCCAAATGGTAAAAACCGGAAGCCCTAAAATTTCGCCATGTCCTTGCAAACGTCTGACGTTTTACTCGGACATTATGAATACTGTATGTTTGAAATTTGGAAGGTAAGTTTATTTTATTAATTACTACATAATAATGTAGTATTTTGTAGCGGTTAATAAATAATTTCATTTTTTTTTATAAAATTATTAAAGTTCCTAAACGGTATAGAGGTTTCTAAGACAGCTTTTAACTATCCTTACACTTTGAGATATTCGTTTCTAAAGTGATAAAAATGTGCCCTTCCATTTTGAATTTACATTTTGAACTGCCGAGACTACATTTTTAATTTTAAACCACCGAGAGCAAAACAAAAATAGAATTCAATCAAAACTTTAAAGTAAGTTTAAACAAAATCGTTTTTAGCAAGAGATATGGAATATTTTATGTTTGCTGCGGAACCCTCGAAATGTTATTTTGTAACTTTATAGAATATGATTCCACGATCAGTCGTCATGCTCTTACAAATGACAGCTCTGTGTAAACATCGCAATGTAACAGCGTAACAATCTGATAAGTGTTTTGTGTGTAACTACAAGTAGATCGCCTTGAACTAGATATCTTACCATGAGCCACAGTCAACACTGCGCCGTCCCGTGACAGCTCCAAACTGTTGGGAATGGAAGAAAATTCTATCTTGTGAACCTCCTGGAACAGAAAAGAAAAACATTAAAAAAGTTTTTTTTATATAGTAACATCGAGATGCATAGCAGCCGAAATGGGCCGGCAAGGCCGAGGAGGTACCTCTCGCATACACGACACCACGACAAAACAATAAAAAGTGAATGAAGAAGCGAAAAAAAACAAAGAAATATAGCGATTTACGACGCCATATACTTTGGCTCTATGAATGGATGGGGTGAAGAGGGCAACGCATCCGCATGTGAGGATGTGAATAGGCAAATACATTGGCACCGACTGCCGTAACCTCCTGTTGCGTTAAAAAAGTGACAAACCTGTCCACTATTTCGATCCCAAATACGCATTGTCAGGTCGTCGCTGACGCTCGCAATACGCGAGTTGTGAAGGAAGACAGCGTGTCGGATACTGCTCGTATGAGCACTTATTTTTTCTATTGCTGAAATAGACAAAGGGTGAAAATTAAAAAAAAATACAACGATATTTTGTTTCTACGTCAAAAAAAAAATGTGTCGGTTCCGGCGTTCACTCCATATGTATTCTCAAGTGACAGGTGCGCACAATTGTATTCATATTTTTTTCATACGCCCCTTGAAACGTTTCCGAAGTAGTAAGCCCCATAACGGCTATTTTCGCGTGTGATATCATATATATGGCCATGAAGTAATAAACTTGATAATAATTAAACTTAAATAAACAAAAATATTTAACAATATATCAATACAACAATAATAGGAAATGCTAAGGTCTTGCGCATTTGTGACCTACGCTCGCGACTGGACAAAGCAAAGAACAAAAACTTGACAATCGGAAGGTCACCGTACTCTTAAGGGCAAAGTATTTCATTGGACAAGTTCGTTTAAGCTAGTTTATAAGTTCCAAGATGTTGTGTTGCCATGAAAAAGGAATGTAGCGTTCTTTGCTTTGCGTAACTACCGGCCATCTTAAAATTTTATGAAAGAACTGTAATTCCAGCAGGAGCAGGCTGGGTTTCGCGGAGGATTTAGCATTTTCACCATAAGGCAATTTGTACAAAAGACACATGAGTACAATCAGCCTCTGTGCCTTGCCTTTGTGGACTATGCAAAAGCTTTTGGATGCTGTCGAAACCTGGGCTGTTCTAGATGATTTACAGCGATGTTAGGTCAATTGGCGATACCTCGAAGTACTGAGAGCATTGTATGACGCTGCATTTGTGTCCGTTCTGATTCCGGGAAGTCAAACAAGGCCGATCCACTTGCATCGAGGAGCGCGACAGGGAGATGTCATTTCCCCGAAACTGTTCACTAATGCTTTAAGACTTTAAACTGGGCAGAATGCGTTATCGTCGTGTTGGCCGAATCGTAGGAGAGCTTGCAGGGAATGTTGCACAGCCTAAATGAATCCTCCTGACGTATTGGCCTTAGGATGAACTTGGACAAGACAAAGGTCATGTTCAACGAACACGTCCTCACTAGGCCGGTCAACGTCGACTCTCCAAGTCGTAGACGAACACGTCTACCTCGGGCAACTAGATAGACAGACATAACTTCGAGAAGGAAGCCGATAGAAACATTCACTTGAGTTGGGCAGCATTCCGGAAGCTTCGTCACACTCCCACGTCGCCTCTAACGTATAGCTTGAAGACAAAAGCCTTCAACCAATGCGTTCTTCCCGTGATGACCAACGGGGCCGAAACATGGCCTCCTTAATTTAGGACCGGTCCGCAAGTTTTCGGTAGCTCAGCGGGCTATTGAACGTGCAATGTTGGGTGTTTCTTTGTCCGATAGAATTCGTAACGAAAAGCCATAAGACGGAGAACTAAAATTTCCGATATCACACGAAGAGTAAACTCGCTTAAGTGGAAATGGTCTCACACTTGAAGATCAGAGGGCAGATGGGCCACTAAGGTTCTGGACTGGCGGCCGCACTTAGGAAAACGAAGTGTTGGTCGACCGTTCACCAGAAGTGAAGACGATGTCCGTGCAGTAGCTGGCCTGGGATGGATGCGAGTCGCAGGAGATCGGCCGTCTTGCCGTTCATAGAAAGAGGCCTGTGTCCGGCAGTGGACCGATGAGGGCTGATAATGACGACGTCGATGATGATGATGATGACTGTAGCGGCGAGCGATAAGTGGAGGGGTTAACTGCCCACGTGTACGACTGGAGAACCCATCAACTCTCGCCGATACGCGAGACCATCGCGCGTCCCGCCCTCGCCCCCCTGATACCGTATTACGTACTACTGTGGAATAACGCTCAAATACCTACCCGATACCGTATTACGTACTACTGCGCAATAACGCTCAAACAAAGGTAACACCTAAGCGAGATGATAAACACCCTTCACATCAAACCGTTCGTTTTCCTAAAAAGGTTGTCGGTTTGTTAATGTTAAAATCTGACTACAACCTCATAAACTGCCCATACAATTTGTCATTGAAAACTTTATGCTGTCGTGGAGAATGTCAAGTGTAAACAGTTAATATCAGAGCACTGACAACGTATGCATGACAAAATGTGTGGAGATATTATTTGCAAGGAAAAATAATAATAATGTAAGGAAACGAAAAAGAACACGACATTGCTCTTTAAGTATGATAAGGATCGGTGTAAGTGCACAGGTCATTATCATACTCAAAGATCAGTGCACTTAGCGTTAACTACACACTCAACTACCTCACATATATTTTGTGCATGGGAAGTTAGTTAAGTTAAAAACAAAATGATATATGCCTTTACACTGTATTCATTAAATCAGAGCTCTTATCAGAGAATCATAAGTTATGGCAAAATTCTATATAACCTTGTATAATATAAAAATATTTTTTATCCTGAATAAACAAGACAGGAACAAACTGAAGATATGGCTCCATGACGAAACTCTGGTGTGGCTTAATTCCAGCAGTGGAGTAACATGTGCTGAAGAGAGAGAGAGGGAGAAACATTGGGAAAGATGTCCCAGATGTTTCACATACTTCATCACAACATAGGGGGCAAAACAAGTTACTAAAAAATAATATTTCGACTTACCTCCCGCATCTAATTTATTGAGATCAAATACTCTTATGATTTTTTCATTGCTAGCAGTCAGCAGAAGAGTATCATCGGCGTTGAAATTTACACTTTTCACTATATGTTCATGATCGAAAGTGTGAACTACTTCGCCATATCTAGCATCCCATAATTTTGCTGAAAATTAAAGTTTCAAATTAGGAATACATTTTATATTTTGATCAAACATGTTAGAACTGGAAACATAGGGTCAAGCACACATACATCTATACTAATAATATAAAACTATAGTTTGTTTGTTTGTTTGAATGTGCTAATCTCAGGAACTGCTGGCACAAATTGAAAAAATATTTCTGTGTTGAACAGTCTATTTATCAAGGAAAGGAACATGATGCTACAACTAGTAGGACCAGGGTTATATTGATAAAACTGCAGGGTGTTGCTAGTATTTATATAAAGATCAGTCTCAATTATGAACAAATGCAATAAGAAATGTGCATAGCCAATATTGACACCATGCATTAACAAATGTTTAAACATGGTGTGTGCTGTTTTAAGTGTGCCAAAAAGACTTATTTAAAAAAAAAACAGAGAAAGCTAAATATAAATGTCCAGATGAATTCCTTTTATTCTAGGTTATATAGGCCTTAGGTGGGATGAAGTTTGAAATCCAAGTGGAATATACTGTTTTACTGTATCCAACAGATTTTCCACATTTTATTCATGTAATCAGTCATAGTGTACAATATAAATGAAAGGAGTCCCCAAGAATCTTTAAATGAAACTGACTTTTAGCAAGATACAGCAAAATCTTAAGCATTGCTTGCAAAATTTATAAATATAGGTATATAAAACATTGTATTTAGTCATTATAAAATTTTTATTTTACCTCAATATAATTATTGGTAAATTTATGTTTGCTTCTATACATAAATAATGGAAAGTTGGTAATTTTTAGTATGCAAGGTCATCTAAAATACTTCTTAATTATTATCAGCCTTTTTCGGTCCACTGCTGGACATGGGCCTCTCTCAATGAACGCTAAAACGATCAATCTCCTGCGACACGCATCCATCCCAGAATGGCCACTGCACGGAGATGGTTTTCCCAACTGGTGAATAGTCGACCACTCCATACACACCAAAATACTTAGATACTAATATTGCAAAAGTGTATAGCTTACCTGTAAAATCTGCTGCACCACTAGCAGCTAAATTAGCATTTTGTGTCAAAGCTACTCCCCATACAGCGCCTTTATGACCCTCAAATGTTCCAATCCAATCTCCCGTTTCCCCTTGTCTTAACATTGGTTTCCCATCTGAATAAATATGAATAGTACAAAAATCAAGGGTACATATTTTGATTATTGAAAGTTATGTGTTCAATATCAGTAGTAAATAGATAGCTGACGATAATCATTATTCATTTATAACATTAAAATTTCAAATGAATTAAGTAAAAAGCCAGTGTTACATAGTACAGTATATTATTCTAAACATAAAACCTCATTTAAAGTAATTCATTCAAAAGAATTCTCAAATTAAATCTTAATTATCCTTGTCATGAGTGACTAATGGAAAAAGCAAGCTAAATATTTCAACACAAGGCTAAATCAAAATAATACAATATTGCAATCATTAATTACATTTTCAGATGATAAATAACAAGGATAATAATTTAAAGAAGATGTACTTGACATCGGACAACTATTACAAAATAATCTTGTATTGTTTTAATGCAAACTATAGACAATAATATCTCTCATTACTATTGTTTATAAAGCAACATGAAAGCATTTGCTTACTCCAGCAAACTTAATGTCAAGTATTATTATTAAATCAAGCCTTGATGGGGCACAAGGTGACCCAGAGATTTGTCGAATGCCAACAAGCTACAAAGGAAGCTTACATCTCGGGCAATTTCTTATTAACATAAAGGTGGAGCCTATAAGTAAGTCAAAGTAACAAGCGCAAAATACGTGAATCAGAAGTCAAGGCGAGCTACCACTCGAGAGGAAATATCCGAACAAACTCAAGGTGCTTCCTCATGTCCGGAGAGAGAAGGTCATAAAATATGCACATAATGCATAGCAATAAATCAAGTTATCGAAAAGGGAAAAGTGAAGGTCTTTCAATTCTTCCTTGACGCCTAACATCTGTGTCGTAAAATTAAATGTTATAACACCAAGACACACTTCTAAGACTTCCACCTACATTTGGGCCAAGGCAAAAAGGCATCCAAGTAATAATCATAGAACTTACCTTTGCAAGCCGAAATCAAAAAATATCCATCGTTTGTAACGTCACTAAAATCTAAATGTACGACTGGTCTTGTATGGCCACCACATGTAAGAGGAACTTGTTTTAAGGTTGTCATGGTAAAAGAAATTTATTAGTGTTGTACTTTTTTAAAAATAAAACAATTTTTGTAAAATTAACCTAATGAGTCTGATCGTACTGAATGTTGACAATCGACTGACGGATAACGTCGTAAACGATCAAACGAAAGAAATGATTAGTGTAATGTTGCTACTGGAGTAAAAATCAAATACGTATGATTAAGTATGTAACTATTCTCTTTGTTAAGATACTGATTTGAATTAAAAAACTAACATGCTTCATTGGGCATGCAGCTTGAATCATAGACGTAATATAGATTGAAAATGGGAAGAAGCCATGACGTTGCCGTATTAGTCGAAAGAGATATAAAATGCAGTTCACTCTTTCTCCAACTTTTTCCATTCGTTTCTCCCTGCGCCATCATCATTCTTTTCTATTCACCAATGTGGCCAGTGTGGCCAATGTGTCCAATGTGGCCAATGTGGCCAGCCGATTTATAATTGCCTATAGAATCCCCTCTCTATCTATAATTAGCCATATCGATCAAAAAGACGTTGTCACGTTGAAAACACATATTGAAATTATAATCGAATACATTCATTTTGCTTGAAAGTATGACCTGGCTTGGTGATGATAATAATAATTAACAATAAAAGTGAAATGTTTCTTTTGGTGATGATGAATGACTGCGGAGAAATGGCTCTAGTTATATGAAACCTCGTCACCTGCACCTTTCTCTTGACCCTTCAGTACTCTACGAAACCTAACTCTGTCTCTTTCCATCTTCACGAACTTGTATTTCCCTCTTAACTTCCATTAACCTGGTTTTCGTATCTTAATCCATTTGTTCACGCTCAATAGGTATGAATACGGTGTGTACTCACACCTATTGAGTTATAAATAAATTTCAAAACATTTTTCTAAGTTACCCAATATCTAATATTTTTTTAAAATAATTTTATAGTATTTTTTACCAATACTAATGAAATAAAAAAGAAGGCGCAATGCACTGACGTGTCTCGTCTTTCAAAACTCGTTGTCAAGTCTCCAGTAAATTGTTTTGATTCGTTGCAATTCCGAAAGTTCTGTATTAGAGGATTTTGAAAATTTACTAAAAATGGATTTCTTTTCATCTATTCCTACACACATCGATTATGTAGGACAAGCTAAAGCCGAAAAGTTGTACCGTGCTATTATAACTCTATTCAGTATTGTAGGATTCGTGTGGGGTTATATCGTACAACAATTTTCTCAGTCGGTGTATATTTTGGGTGCTGGATTTATATTAGCAGCAATTTTAACTTTACCCCCCTGGCCAATGTATAGAAGAAACCCACTGAATTGGCAGAATCCAAAGAATAAAGAAGAAAAGCCAGCAGGAAAGAAAGGGAAGAAGTGAATGTGAGCTTTTCTTATAATGACGTGTCTATAACGCTAAGTTATATTTTGATCTGTAAAGTTTGTAATAAGGTTTGTGTGGTTGTTGTAATGACCAAAAATAAAATACATAAATATCTAATTTGTTTTTAATTTGAAAAAATGTTTAATACAGGAATACAGATAGTCTACATTTAACCATTATATGGTGTACAAATCTACTAAAATGCTTATTAGCAATTACTACTGACTAGATAATTTTATTATTACTTATTCTTCAGTACAGATTATATAAGTCTAAAGAGTAAAATTAGTAATTAACTAATGAAATAATTATTGTTCCTATTTTAATAAATTAAAAAAAACTAAGTTTAATTTGTGCTGTGCTTTTTATGTTGAAGCGGAACTTATAATATAGCCAGTTCCACACATGGTCTAAAGAAAAAATATGTAATACATGCCAACCTATAATTTGTGTGCATTGAATACTTGTGGGTTACTTTTGACTAGAATTTATAACTTAACTTTTGCTATTTATTAAAATGGACATTAAGTTTTATATCTTGTTTTATACCTAATAATACACTGATTTGGATATTGTTTATTATAATTATTTTTAATGTTAATTCTAATAGAGAGTATACAAAAATATCAGATCATAGAGTGGGGAGTAGACTCTATTACTTAGATAATAAATATCAAGTATGTTTTGCACAAATAATACAAAAATATATAAACTGTAGCGAAAATAATATTATCTTTTATTAAAAATTAACCTACAGGCTAGATTGGTATAGACAAAGTATTGGAAAAATGTGATGCTGTGAATAAAAATATCACAATATAGTATTTTAAGATGAATAAATACAAAGAATGATTAGGCCAATATACAGGAAGCCAATAGTATACAAATTACAATTCTAAGAGTTATCTCCAAAACTCATTTTTTCCCTTAGATTTTTAAACATATTATATATTTTACTTTCACTGCATACATCACAGTTTTCTTTTTTGTCCTCTTTGTTAACATCCTCATTAGTTTTAAAATCATTTTTTTCTTTTTTTTCATCATCTTTTGAATCTTTCTTTTCATCTTCCATTGAATCTTTCTTTTCCTCTTCTTTTGAATCTGTATTTTCATCTTTTGGAGTCTTCTCATTCTGGTTTTCTTGTGAATCGGCAGGTCTTGGTTGTTCTGAAGTTATTGGCTCGCCACTGTCATACATCTGTTGTATTGTTATCACAGCATATACAAATGTTACTCCATAACTTACAACAGACAACGAAAATGGTCCAAGTACAAGAAGTATAACAGCCATTGCAAATAGTAGAGAACACACAGTATCATAGTATTTCCTAAAACAATCACATAGTATTAAAGTTTTATAATATCAGTAGATTATACAAATATGACCTTTTAAGTAAACAGGGGGAGTGTGGGATGGCCTCCTACATGGTGGACTTGGTAAGGTGGCAGGGAGCCACTAGATGCAAGATGCGTGTGACTTTGACCTGTGGTGCTGTATGGGGAGGACTATGTCTAACAGTAGACGTCATCCAGCTGATGATGATAATGACGATGCTGAATTTAAAAATAAATTTGAAAATTCGACAAATATAGTGTGTAAAACTGACACACCATAAACTAATTCATCAAGTATTCTGATATGTGGCACTCTGTTCTCTCTGCTTACCGCATTAGGGAAATGCTGTAAAGTGTGTTGTTGTTATAATGTGTGCCAAATATTAAAGGTATACTTTAATTTGTATTATTCACAAAACTAACCCACTATAATGTAACACCTAGGTATTACATGAATGTTATAATAAACCATAGAACCGACATGAAATATCTTTATTTATGTGAATGACAACACAAAACTGGCTATGAGAGGAAGTACAAATTTCCTTAATTTGTTCTCATACTCTATCAGTTATATACGAAGACAAGCAATTTCAAGATGATGATTGATTAACCAGAGCACTTTATTTCAATTTACTGGAAGAAATGTTGACATTGATTGAAATCATCGGAGACTTGAACTTGTCATGCATGTGCAAATAACACAATCTCTTGTCCTACATGTGTAAATAACATAATCTAAGGATTAATAGGATTACTTACCCATATTTCTTAGGTCCATTCATTTGCCACACAAGAACTGAACAGGCCGACATAACTAGGCCGGTGTAATATGACGTATCAGGCTTTAATGCCATGCTGTATCTGAAATAATAATAATTTTTCTCTAAAAACTTAGGCCACTAATTTGATTCAGTCAGTGGATTTGTTAATCGCGTAATGGCTGTTTTCTATGCTCAATTTATTCATGCATTTGATGGCAACATTGCACATACAAACTTGTTGGTGTTTTTGAGGCAAATTTTCCTTTGGCAAATCCAAATTCTTGTTACACATTTGTGTCTTATCATACTAGAAGACTCATGTCATGTCATCTGTTCACATTTATTATTATAGGTAAAAAACTTACTTGAAATTCCTAGCCCACGTTAATAGAGCAGGTATGTTAACAATTGTAACAGAGATCCACAAGAAAAACATCATCATATGGAAATTTAAATTATTCAGATCTTCGTCAATTTCGTCAGTATTAACACATGCCTTGTCTTTGTTATCAATGTTACTGAGTGCTTGGTCCCTCATCTCTGCATCTCCAGTTATTTTATCTGTTTTATCATCTATAGCTTTTAGATCCTTGTCACTTACGGTTTCGTCTATGGTTTCATTACAATCAGTGCTTTCTTTATCGTCTATAGCTTTGAGATCCTTTGTGTCAGTGGTTGAGATTTCTTTATCTGCGTCATTCGACTTAGGTTTTGATTTAAACATTCGACATACTCTACTACCAATTTTAGACATTATCCTATACACATAATCTTCTAGGTATTCTTCGTACATCTTCGAAAGCTACAAGAAATAAAATAATAGGCATGTGTATTATATTTACTCTTAGAAAATTATGTCACCATCTCCAACAGTGGGGGAGTTGTGATTGATTCAACAACTCCCCATTCTTGGAGATTGTGACATAATTTTGTTATTAGCATGTCAGTACCATTGACAAAACTAGCATAATAAACAACACATGCTAAGTCATATACTTCCACTAGAAGAAGTGTTTATTTAATTATATATGCGTATAAATAAGCAAATATATTTTGAGGGGATCATAGAGGGGAGGAGTCAATAGATCCATATTATGTGCCTATTGAATCTGGACTGCATTGCAACATGTAACACTTGGCTATACATATCACTATCAGATATCACTCTGTATAAAGAGTCCTGGGTTAGGCTAGAAGGCGTGATTGTGATTTTTCAATGACACTTCGGAGTCTGGAACCCTGTGCCTCGCACTAAGCCGTCGATCCTGTGACTGATTTCTCTGCGATGTCGGACTGCCCGTCCCATCGGAAATGGCTCTGATCGCTCGTTATTCTGCCTATGTTATAAAAAAAGGTGCAGTACCATGAATGCGTAAAACGCAGCGCCGGCGACGAGCGACGCGGCGCCGCAGCTAAGAGGAGCGGCGCACAGCAACCCGCAGCTCACCACCGCCGGCACACGCTGGAGGCCCGAAGATATACGCTCTGCCAGTCCACCCCCGCTGCCACCACGCCACACAATCCTGGATGGTTTGATATTTGGATAATATATTTCGCACTTGCACGGGGCTAAACTATATTTTAATTCATTTGTCAGTAACCGGAGGCGCTAATAATCATTTAAGTGACGACACGAGGAGACACATCTCTCTATAACTAAGTATCCTAAATGGTAAACAAATATGGCGTACCAAGGACAGGACGCTTTAAAAAAAACGGACTTTACACACAATACATTACATCTATCGTTTGTAAACTTTCACAAAGACACAGTTTTCCCAACTAGTGTTTCAAAATCCATACTAATATTTAAAGCTGACGAGTTTACGTGATTAAACGTGCCAATCTTATGAACTACCTGTTCCGATTTGAAAAGATCTTTACTTGGATTAAATTGCATTATCCAGGAAGGTCATAAGGTATACGACAGCACGCTACGACTGATAAGGGAGTTATGGGGGTGTGCTGCTAGTTAAATATATAAGTTTACCTGAACAGTAGCCGATGCGCTACCTGCGAGGAGGTGAGCATGACGACGAGTACCGCGGCCGCTGCCACGTTGACTACGCCCAGCGCCGTCATGTACAGCGGCAGCACCAGCAGCGAGCGGGCGAAGTTCTGCAGCTCGAGGTTGTGCCAACTGGCGGTTGCGAGGAGCATCGACAGGTATGGGACTGTCCTGCGAATGTTCAAATAATAATAATAATAATGTTCAAATAATAATAATAATAATGTTCAAATAATAAAAATAATCTGTGAGCTTAATTACACCACGTTAGTCTAGCCATTTTTTTGCGGGTAAACGCATTTTCGCGTTTTCATCGGCCCTGCGTGTGGCTCGCAGCACATTATAGTGCCGAATACCCACAAAAACCACCGCGAGTGCTGTCAGTGCCGTCTTTGTTAAGGTGCCCCGAAACAAGAAATCATCAGGGCACCTCGAGGGCCTATCAGTACCCTAAGGGAGCGATGCCTCCTCCACAGTAGGGTTGTCCAGCACCACAAGAAACCCCGCCAACTTTAGGACAGTGTAATGGTTCCCATCCTCGCCCCTTGCCCCGTGCCTCCTCCTGTTTCTATTTTGTCCCCTCTTATAAGAGGGGTATAAGAGCAACAGCTGTTGCTCTTTTGTCCCCTCTTCTTGTAAGAGGGGCATAAAGAGCATCTCCCTCGGTTCAATTGGCTTCGCTTGGATTCACCCCAGGCTAATGAGCGCCAGCAACACGACAAGGCCTCAACCGTGGTGGGGAGCTTAGCCTAGCCCTGCGCTAAGTACTTTAAATATCTCCTTTGTCTAGTACCCGTAAGACAAGTCCTTACGGTACTTAGGACTTG
>JAFELO010001292.1:42099-57516 GCA_017140195.1 Eumaeus atala | reverse complement strand
CGATCTCTGGTGTAACACGCGGACTACCGCCACGTTTCTAACTGAGCCAGCCGGTCGTCTACAAAACAACCATTTACCTATCCTTATATAACTTGAAGGTGATATTGCCTTTTTATTGTATAATGGCACAAACGAGCAACTGAAGCTATTTATTAATTACAAACGCCCATTAACATCTGCATATGCAGATGAGTTTGCCTCCTTCATTTCGTCCCTCTCGTTGGGCAACCGTCTACTCACAAACCGCTCGAAACGTGAAAGCCAAAATTACTTTCAGACCCAGAAGACATTACATGAAAAAACAACTGCTTTGTAAAGAACTTCTGACTGTTCTTCTTCTTCGACTGACTTCTGAAGTTAAGACTTACATTAACACCGTAGATCCCAATCTACCGAATAGCAGCACATAATACGGCTTGACTCCGTCGCTCGCGAGTGCCGAGTGCATGGAGAGACAGCTTCCATGCTCTTTCAGATACAGGAGGCTGCTCCTGACCGCTAGGAGAGTAATGGCTGCCACGTAGGGGACCAGCAGCGGCGTGTAGTTGCGGGCCATTTGAGCGAGCGTGTGGTACCATGACTGCGCGATGCTGGCGACAGAAAACTATCTAAGCACACAAAAACACATTTAACAATAGGGTTGTAGACAATTATTATAAAATCGATTTTAATAGAGTGTGGTGAACTGATTGGTATATAAAGTAATTATAATATAAGAAATTTACATTCATATTCTACTTTAGTTACACATGTGTTATAGTTTAGTGCTTAGTTTATTTTTTATTTCGATGTTAGGTTGATCGTATATAGCGCACTCACCTTACTGTAAAGGTGCACTGAGGGTCTAATAACAGGGTTATCTTAACTCTGTCTGTCAATATTAGTCCCTGAGTAGCGTTGGGGTTGCTTTTGAAAAGGCGCAGTTTCATAGGCGACCGCTTCAAATGTCTGCAACGGATAAATTATTATAAGAATGCTAGAGAGAGAGAGAGAGAGAGGATACATTTTAGTTTGCTGCACTAAGAGAAGCAGCACCACCCACATGGAACAGCTGAACAATTTCAGTTATGTCAGACATAACCATCTCCGCAAGAGCCCTGCCGAGTTGGAATCCTAGGGGGTTTCTTGTAACACCACCATGGAGATAATATAGATAAAAGGGATGCCATACCCATGACAGATAACGGCGTGCGGCCGTCTTGTTTAATAGAGGGAAGATGAGGACGCATTAATCCAAGATATTATAGATCTGAGAGAAATTAATGAAAAACGAGACGGCCGCGTTTTTGGCTGGCCTCCCGTCTCTATCTACTACGTTATCTCTGTGATCTGGAGTTCATCTCTGTTACAGTGGATTATAATTAATAATCTACGTGAAATAATGATAGCTTTCATGACTGTCCGTCTAGGATGCGTGCATCTCCGCAGTCACGTGGTGCAGCCAGATCTGGAGGGTTCTACTTACCAGAGTGTGAGACAGTTCGTAGAATAGATTGTTGGGTGTCGCACTTGTATCACCACACTTAGGCTGAACGACAGCGGACTGTTACAGTAAATGATAATTGATAACTTACGTGAAATAATGATAGCTCTCATGACTCTCCGCCCAGGGTACGTGCATCTCCGCAGACACGTGATACTGCGACTGGCAGGAGCCAGACGGCTCCACGTACAGTAGCAGCGCTTGGTTCACGAAGTTAAAGTCCGTGAGAGACAGTTCGTAGTACAGACTGTTGGGTGCCGTCTCTTGTATAACCACAGTGGGACCGAATGATAGTGGTGAGGGTAGCGGCACCAGTATCCGCCTAGAGTCGTGGTCGTTAACATCGACGTTTAACGTTATCTGTTGAGGAAGATAACACATTTACCTATATAAAATTCTCGTGTACTTTACCTTACTCCTCCGAAACGGCCCTACGGATCTTCTCTGAGAACCGGCTACAATATATTTTTCATACCCCTAAATGATAAGGATCTTTCACCCTGAATAATTTATATGGCAAAGCGTTTGTCGAGTCAGCCAGTGAATATGTACAACCATCAGGCATGTATAGAGAAAAATATCGCGATATACATGAGCTAGAAATATTGAATATGATAGATATGCTTATGAAGGTAAAATATTTTAGCGGCGTTAGGACAAGGAAATCAGTATGAGTTGTCGTCCGCAACCTGCGACGCGACGTACGGTAACTCTTAGCTTCTACGCGACGCTACAGGTGTGTGCTACTAAAAACAGGTCATTGTTACTTGAATGTTTTAAGTTTCCACTTCTCTCTTCAGTCTCTAAGACTGACTGTTTTATTATACAGTTACGGGGGCATAAACGATCAGTACAAGTGTTAAGTATACGTGTTGTTTCCTTCCTGGGGGTGCCATTCAAGTCGGATAACACATGAAACTTGACTGCATAATTCTCACTTTGCTGCGGTACCTTATGAGCGAAAGGTAGATTACTTCCCCGGTAATGTCACCCCAATTCGACAGCAATGCAGCAGGGACTAACATATTAATAAAATCTAGATGCCTTCTGGTATAGACTAATGGGCCCTTTTCAATGTGTCAAAAACCGTTAGCTTTAAACTAACAAATTAGAGACAGAAGTAATTAATGCTATAGATGTTTAATATACCGGCTCGTACGTAGGGGACACTTTGACGACTATGTGCGTCCAATCAGGACGTTGCTCCATCAGGTCGTGTAGATGTAACGTGACAATTTTCCTCTTGCCAAAGTCCGTGGCCGCTGGAGTCCATCTGCTGAGCTGGGTCAACGACATCGCCTCTTTGCTGTCAATTTTTTTTATTCGTTGAAACTTAGAAGTTTTGATAGTTCTCACATAAGATAAAATGAAAAACTTCACTTTGTAATTGCACGAAATACACAAATGTTCATATCTAGCTCCTAAAAAAACTCAACCATTTCCTCGATTTTTCGGGAATAACATTGTGTTCAATATTTTTGGCAGTTGATCCTTTCATAGAGCATAGATGTTAATATGGATTTTAAATATTAAATGGATGGCGCCTAGTAATGAATCAATATGATAGATATCTATGACACCGGGTGGGTTGAGAGAGTTGAGCATGTCTCGGGATATTTAAGGTAATAATAACAATAAGCATCGGTACATGTCGTGCTGGCTCTAATTTACTCGATAAACTAACATTTGTAATCGAAATAGGTGTGTTTACACCGTAACATTATAAATCTGATATATTTATCATAGGCCTAGTATTATTCATGTCATAGTTAGCTTTGTTATAATGGATAAGACAAAGATACGAACATAGCCTAGGGAATCGATTATTTGGTATAAAAATAAGTTCGCCTGAAAGGTATGTTACCTATTGGACTGCTGATGTGGAATATGGACGCATATTTCCTGTTCATGTCCGACATGAAACTATTGTTTTAATCAGCCGCGAAGTCACGTTGATTAGAGTAGTATGACTATACTTTTCAATGATGCGTTTACATTGTGCCGACATTAAAATGGCGCGAGTCAGGATTTGATTACGTAGCTGTTATTTTGTTGTATAAAAACTAAGAGGTTAATTCCATTTTTGGGTCTAAAATTCATTTCCCTGGTCATCCCATCAGCCATGTATGGGATCCGATGGACGGGTGGCATTTGCGAGTAACCACGGATGGACCTCCCCAGTAATATGTTATCACACCTACCAGTGGCATCATCGGTTTTGTAAGAAAAAAAAAAACTCACCAATATCTATACGAATGGTGCACCTGGTTCGCATTGCATCCGAATATCCAATCCTTGTCGTCGACGTTAATCGATTCGACCGCTACAAATCGATTCTGCGGGAAGCTGACCAGCCTTATCATTAAGTAGGTCATTCTGCAAATTAAATATTTGAAGTGTTCACATTAATGCAAGTCATACCTGATTTCACGGTTTATCTGCGACCTCGTTACAGTTTTTACCGCCATTATACAATATTATGGTGGATGTTTATACAATCCAACATCATCATCACTCCAGCCTTACGTTTCAACAGGCCTAATATTTGCATAGAGACAAAAAATTGTGCCAGAGTAGAATCGGGCGTGGCTCATCACACTTTCCCACCGCCACTACTCCTGTGACTCCAGGATCGACAGCGGTCACCCTTTGATATGATCGCAGGGAGCCCGAGGGAATGCTAAAAACTGCCCTGGGACTCGCAACGAATTTAATCAAAAGACAGTAGGAGGAGTAGGAAGTGTTTCCAGTTTCCCTCCCCAACAAAAGCGAAGACGGCACGGGATTTCAATGGCTTAAACAGTCGAAAGAAAAGAGACCGCAGCCAGATGAAGCCCTGCTGCTATGTACCACGGAGATATGAATAACAAGCCTAACATATATTTAGCACAAGTTATTTGTTATTATCGACTGGGGCTTATTGCGTTACATCATTTGGTGCCAGTAATATTTATGACAAAATGGTTTGAAAGCACCAGTTTCCCGCGTTGTCCACGAGCTCACAATAGTAAATTACTCATATTATTAGGCATTACATTTCGCTTCTTCTGCCAAAGACGACACTCCCACAGTGTGTGATGTGCGGTTTGTTCACATTTCTCAGCCTCGACCGCGCAATCACAAAGAGGCGATGCTACTAGTTATAAACCAAAATAGTTTGTGCAAGACGTAGTGTCATCCTACATTGCAGATGAATTGGGCTAGCACGGGAGGGTACCTTGCCCATATATGATACGGCCGTTCGGTTTGTGAGTAGCCGGTGGCAAATTACTGATGCAGTACAACAGAAGCGTTGTCCTTCGACATCCATCCCCACCCCTCTATTCGCGCACGAAACGCGCCATGATGGATCCAGCCATGGTCGTATATGCACAAGTGCTTATACTATGTACTTAGTCGGTTAGATCTCACGGCTCCACAAACAGCACAATAAGCAAGGCCGTCTATGGACGAACCAGTCACGACGTTTGTAGGAAACTGTATTCAAGGTCTACTATAGATATTTCCTACCTAACGCATGACAGTTGCCAGCAAATGCCGGGCTTGACACCAATTTGCAGGTCCGCGTGGTTTTAACGTAGTTTTATAAACTGTAATTTTGATCATCTCTGTGGTTCTATGCAAATAAATTACAAGCCTATTAGAATTATTTCTTCTGTTCTTCCTCTTCATTCTAATAGGAGTGTTTCTTTATAACAGGAGTGTTTCTTTCTAATAGGAGTGCTGGCAGAAGATAATTAAAACATGAATAATTAAACCGGTCAAGTGTATGATGCGGACTTGCGCATGAAGTATTCTGTACCATTATCTAAAAAAAACCACAGAAAAGACGTTTGTTGTAAGTTGTCCCCCCCCCCCCCCGGCCCCTAAAATAATAATTAGACGCAGCAGAAATAAATCAACTGTGAAAATTTCAACTGAAGATATCACGGTTCATGAGATAGAAGCTGGTGACAGACAGATGCACATCGGAGCCTTAGTAATGGGGTTTCGTTTTCACCCTTTGGGTGAATACGGAACAGTAAAAACATAAGGACATAAATGATAAAAAGCTAAGAATAACTTATTCCAATTTAGGTGAGTACTTCTAATATATAATAATTTGGTCTATCGACAATCTTTACGTTCACCTACAACTGTTGTTCGTGACAATAAGCTCGTGATACATATAGGCCAGGACTTACATCTACTAATCTCCTCTCGAAATTTTTTTTTAGGCACTGGGTGCACCCGTGTGCTCCCCTTAAAAAAATCCTGAATATATCTATCGCGGTGTAAGGCAATAGAAGAAAGTCTCGATCTCGAAAGATGTTAAGGAAATATACTAAGCTTTAAGACCAATTAGAAAGTTGAGTTTACTTTCAAAGTGAAAGTCGAAACAATTGCCGACTCACGATTTGTATTCTTTTCTAGCTTTTGTCTTCAAAAACAAACAAAAATCTATCATAATTGCCAAAACCAGAAAAGTAAATTAGTCCATTTAAAAAAAAGAGAAAGCTGCCTGTGTTATTTTAAAACGAAATACCAATATGTCTTTGCCAAAAGAAAGAGAACACCAAATCAATTTCGTCATTCTTGGGTAAAACATCCATTTAAACTTTCGGACATATAATATAGTAGTAGCCGAAGAAATTATATTGAGCTTCTCTTCGCTTCCACCGCATTAGTCCAGGTTCGTAAAAAAGCTATGCCCCGCGGTTTCAGCAGCACAAACTATATCAAGGGAAACATTTACTCTTGCTAGATAAAATGTAGAATTATGCTGTTACAAATCGTAATCACACTATGCTCCTAACATTGCATTGGTGTGCAGATAATCACTACGTAGCTGTATACTTTGTTGTTTAAATTTGTTAATTTGTTTTGTTACATTACCTATTTAGAATTATTATTTTGCCTTTGTCTGGTGTAGGATTACTGAACAGACCTATTGTTATTTCTATTTCAACTCAATTTATGCCAAATTTCATTCAAATCCGTTCAATATTTTTACGTGAAAAAAAAAATAGGCACATAGGCCTTTCAACGACTACCGACGCCCATGAACGTCAGCATAATTATGCCGCTGCGTTGCCCCCTTCCTCCCAATTTAGCACTAAAGTGCTAAATTGGGAGGGTAAACGTAAACGGCGGTATTGAAATAACAAATTAGTCAATGCTTTCGAATACAATAAACTGCGTTTCGATCGATGTAGACATTCCGAAGTTATTCAAGGTATAAACCTTACCATATTTACAAGGAATTTGTATGTAACAGTTGTAGTAGATTCCTGCGTCTGTGTCGGAACGTGGAGATTTGTGAAATATTGATTTTACAAAAGCGGACCTGATAACTTATCGCTTTGTGGCATCATCGGTCATCTACATGAAACATCTTTTTTTTAGTCTCCTAGTTTTTTTAGTTTCTTTTCATCTGTTTTTAGTATTTATGTAATGGCTGCATCACGAAAATAGAACAAAGTGATGTAATGTAACATCCTAAAATAATTACCGATTTCCACAAAATCTGGAAATACGCCAACATCGGACACAATTGTAATTATCAACCGTTGCTTCACGACATGTGAGAAGGACCGGATTTAGGCTGCACAAGAACGCCGGGGCCCCATAATGGATTTTAGTTGGAAGTGGTGCCCCTGCTGTATTGCAGCCGAATTGGGTCAGCACAATCAGGAAGGTAGCTCTCGTTCACATGACACCGCCATGAAGTGATAGTTACGCAGTCATGTTTCGTGCGGTTTGTGAGTAGCCGTTGGCTCATTGTAGGGGAGGTGGAAAGGAGGGCATCGCATTTGCATGACAATTATGGATGTCTATGGGTGTCGGTGGTCGACAAAAGTATTGCTCTTGCAAAATAATAAAAAAAACCTACTGCTAACTGAAAAAAAAAAGTTTTGATGCCCCACTTGAAGTCTTAGGTTAAAAAAAAATTGAACTTCACGAATTTGCACCTATAATCTGCCATCTTTTATGTACCTCTCTCAGTATTAAGACGAATTTACCGATACCGCATGACAATCCGTCAAGTTGTACTATCTGTTGGAGGGAACATAGAAATCTACATACATACTTCTTACAAACTTTCGAAAAACATTACCCTCCTTCAGACGCAGTCGAATAAAAATAATGGTACTTTACCGGTCTATTTCGGGACGTGATATCTGGTACTGGCGTCTATTGTCTTCATACCAAAACGCGTCCGCCACCATCGGCACCACGTGTATGTCATCTTCTAAAACAGTTGAACGGTTCGCCTACAACACAATCACAATTCGTTTAGTGATTTGCTGAATGTTAGTACGATTTTTATAGGAGTCCAATCTTCGTTGTGAGTAATATTATAGAAGTTATACTTCTTGTGGCGCGTTAGGAAAAAATGAGTAACGTAAATTTTTACGATGCGCACCGCACACCGTCACGAAATTACCCTAAAGTTCGCCATATTCAGCATTGTAGTATTCCAAAAAAAAAAAAAGCACTAATGTGTTATAACATGGCTTTCGATGTATTAAATACTTTTCTAATGTTAATTTCATTTCTACAAACGTAGAATAAGGCGAATGATAAAAAAAATGAAGAAGATATGTATCATGTCGTGAAAATGAAAACTAACGCGTATACACAAACACTCTTTTTTATTTGTATAGATTAGTATCGACGTTGCAAATTACATATTTTCTTATACTGAAGACTCAAGGTCGCAGTGACCTGCGGACAGCAAGTAGCTTGTGACCATTACCTGTGGCGCTCTTTAAGGGAAGCCTATCGCTATCATTGTATCTTGTAGCTGCTTATAATGAATGATAATGAACGTAGGCTTATTGTCACAAGCATCCATAGTTTCATATCATATTAAGACACACTGGCGGGTGCTTAAGGTCTCACCAAGCAAACTTTGATCAATAAATAATAAATTAAAAAGTGTTTTGACCATGTGTGATGTGATAAAACTTACTGGCGAAATTGACCTTCCAAACTATTTTTTATAGAGAAGAAGGGGCAAACGAGAAATCGGCGCCTTTTTACGACTACCGATGCCCATGGACATCCACATAATTAACATACCTATGCGTTGCCCTCCAAACATAATGGATTTATGAAAATTGTTAATGTTAATTTCGGCATTTACACGTTATTCCTACATGACAAATAATTCGATTAAGGACAGAACATCGTCTGTCGGCAGACGTCCGGGACAGCTGGTTGTCAATAACTTCTGTAGCTACGATATGAGGATTTACTTTGATACTTTTTCACACCGTGCGAATCACGGATACTTCACAAAATAATTGATTTACAAAAATTATAAATGTTAATTTCGGCAATTACGGTAACGTGTTACCGCTTTGATATTTTTTCACACGTACGTTATCGTAGTTCTCATAATGATATATAACATTTAGGAATATGTTATGTATCCTATGTTTCATGTTCTTCAGAAGTAATGTAGAAAGAAGTCTATTGGCAAAAAAAAGACAAGTCGGTCCAGTAGCTTCAGAACCTACTCAAGACTAACAAACAAACAATCGAACGTTTCCTTTTTATAATATTAGTATAGAGGAATCTAACGTACCTTAAAATATTGTTTAGCCTTAAGACCAACATGTGAACTATTGTCTGTTATCTGGTTGGACATGGTGTCCACTATGCTGAACAGGAATCTGTTTATAACCAGCACCAGCTGTTTACACCACACCATGCTCACGTGGTCGGGAGTCACCCAAACTCCCGGTATTGCTGTGGCCTACAAAACAAATTAATTAACAGCTGTGCATCAGTAATTTACTCCACGATTCTGAAGAGACAATGCGCGGTACAATGTTACGCCCGGCGTTACAGCTTCACAAGATTTAACTCATCATATTTTCTGAATTTCTAAAAGAAAATGACTTTGTTTGTGAGCGTGAATACGTGACAAGAGCGTCACAGAAACGAGACCAACGAAAGTTGCGATGGAGATATAGATTAGTGAAGATATGAAGAGATAGTTAAATTTCATATATTATTACTGTAAAGGCATGAAAGTACTAAGACACACACACACACACACACACAGTGAGCGTCTAAAAATCATCCGTATAAAAGAAGTGCACACACCTATTTATACAATTTGTAAAAACAACTTAAAATCATGCACGTAAAGTTGACTTTGCAAAAGTGTATGCACATTCCCCGATGCTTTAGAATGATGGTTCGTTTTTTTTTTCGGAGTGACCGAATACTGCTGGCGATGCCATTGCATTTGCCAAATAGTTCATCGTATTAGAAATCACAACAAATCTGACAACACCTTTTACATTAAAATCCGTTGACCCTGCTGGTTATAGGAGGGAACATACAAATCTACATACATTCACACGCTCGAACAATATTATACTCACTCCTTCGGACGGAGTCGGGTAAAATACCACAGGCGATAGATACCGACCCTTGATTAAATGTAAAACTCACCAAAGCATTTATGTAGCTGTCATTAGATGCAGTTAGGCCTGCCGGCATGAGCACATCTCGGGGACCGCTGCCGATGCTGATGAGGAGTTTCTTCTCAAACAACGCCGGGTCACCTCTTATCACATCCCACTCCTTGTCCATCAGCATGTAATAGTCGTTCATGGCCGCGTCGAAGTTCACCACTGGCGCCATAAGGGGTGCGGCCAGGGCTATTGCTATAGCCGTCGTGGCTATCGTGCATGGGTAAGCTAGAAGGCGCTTTGCTATCAATCCTCCCTAAAATTAAATACAGTCATTGCTATGTAGCTTAGTTGGAAGGTTCTGTACATAATATGGGGGTCATAAAACTCATGGTTCCTCGGTATGGATGCTGTAGCGAATCTATATATTCAGCGGTTACAGCCTAGTAAACCCTCACAGGAAGCAAGATAAATCTGTAAGTAACGATTTTTTTGAGTTGAATAGGGGTGTAAACGTGCAATCTGAGCTCTTTTACTACTTCAGGCCCATGAATATCCACATAATTACTATGCCGATACGTTGGTCTCCTCCCACCCCCACAATGGGCCACCGGCTACTCACACACCGCCCGAAACGCGACACTGAAATATCACTTTACAGCAGTATTCGAGACATGTGTATGTGGTGTGCGTTTGTCTCTACCTAGCCCACTAGGTAACTGGCGTGTATTAGAAAGTTGTGTGATTGGGTGTAAATTGCCCTCGCTAGACTTGTCGACTTTTGGAAGATGAAACATGGCTTATGTGCTTCATAGCGCCCATATTATTGACACAGCTAAGATTATGGTGGCTACTACACTATGGAACTGGGCATGACGTCATCATAGCCATAACGCGTTACACAGTTCAGTATCCCGCATAGCAGTTACAGCCACTAAGCGTAATAATGATTTTTATAGATAAGGAACACTATTTACACGCAGCGAAGGCAAAGCATTAGTATCGACATACCCTTAATGTTATTGCCAATCTCACCCGAATTCAATAGTTTTTTCATTATTATGAGCTCATTATGTGAATATTTCCGATCCAGCTGTCTTTGTCCGTGAATAACAAGAACCGGATAATTATACAGTAAAACCTTCTACGGAAATAGCTCTAACCATGTGTAAAGACCGCATAAGATCCGTTCAGTAGATTTAAAAACAAAACGATCAAAACCAGACCGATAGTTTTTGGCGGCTTTGTTTTACAGAAGATGTATAATGAGGACTCGTTAGCAGTGGGAGCTTTCTGGTGACCACCAACACCCATTGACATCCGCATAGAGGTTAACATGTTGCATTACTTCCGCCTTCCCCTTCAATGAGTCACCAGATACTACGAAGCATTGGTACTGACTCTTACTTAAATTGAGTTGTACTTACTCATCTTTTATAACTATACTAGCTGCTTCCTTATACGGTCAGTTGAAAAACGACCCGACCTTTGTTAAAGCCTAACCTAACGAATCTAAGATATCAAGGACGCTCAAACCGAAATTGTGGGTGAGTAGAGGTATGGGTGTGTTATGCAAGTGTATGTTTGATCCTCGTCCACTTGGTGAGTGAGGCCGAATTGAGCCGGAGAGGTATCTCTAGCGCATACGCCACTGCCGTAGAGTGACATTAATGCTGTCGCGTTTCGTGTGGTTTGTGAGTAGACGGTGGCCATTGGGTGGGAGGAGGAAAGGAGGGCAACGTTTCTTTACGACAATAATGCGGATGAGTATGAGCGTCGGTAGTCGTCAAGACTACGATAACTCGTTTGCCCCGATTCATTATAAAAAGAAAAAAAACAAAAGTGTGTCCTATTCTACACGCTTACACGCAACATTTTATGAGTCTTTGAGAAATGTAAATTTTGTAAGTTATTGCAGTTGTAACGGGCCGACATACCTGAGGAGGTACCTCTTACTGAGATTATATTACCTAAAAGTGAGACTGTCCGGATGAACCATTAGTGGGATAGGGTGGAGAAGCACATGGTATCTGCAATCTTTGGTAAGTAGACTTGTGAGCGTTAATAGCCACGATATTGACTCTCTGGTGGTAGCTGGGATAAACTAAATTGCGGTATAACTAAAAAAAAGGCTTAAGTTACGTCAGGTACTGTTAACTCTCATACTGTATGTAATAATCGAGTTAAAATTATCAGTAACATAAAGTATGTGCTTGACTAAAAGATAACATAATTATACAATATTGTGTGCCAACAAAACTATATCTTATCAATTTATAAGTCATATGATAGTGTACCTTTAATAAAAATGATTTCCTACTACAATAACAATTAAATGTGTATAGATCTTACTAAAATTAATAGGAACAACCATTCTGTTCAGCTATGGAAGCATATTGTCTTAATATACCGATGTGTTCAGCAATTACTGAATAAAGGTTGATTGATATGTGGCGGCCCATTGGAGGGTGGAGAAATGGCGGCAACACATCTACATTGCTATGTGGACCTCTGTGAGCATTGGTGGTCATCAAAGGCCCCAACTGTTTGTCTGCCCCTTATACTATTAAAAAGGTTGACAAATCAGCCTTATTATGAGACATAAATACGACTTTACTGGTAATTAAATATAGTCTATTGAATTGTATTTTTCCTGTGTTTTTATATTGAAGCAGAAATAAAGAGTAACACTTGGAGTCTGCTTTCAAACAAAATACCTTCAAAGAAATAGGTGTTAATAACTGTTACAACCAATAAGCTTTAGATTGGCACAATAATATGCTTGCAGTCTTTTTCCCTTTAGGCAAAGTAACAGTAACAGTGAATTAAATACACATACATATAAATTTGTAGAAAAAGGTCCAAAAAAGGGTACAAACAGAAACATTATAAGTGTTACAGGAGTAATTCTGTAATAGATTTAATGTGTAACACAGATATCAAGTGTTTTAGTCCCTGATAACTGTAAATAAAAAATTGGTATGATGAATCATCAATCCTGACAGAAGTATACAAAACTTAATTAATTAAAAAGTCCAATGGCAAAATATATAAATGATACTTTACCATTGAATGTCCAATAACAATCACAGATGTAGGAACTGTTTTTGTATATTTATTACTTTTGTATAGACTGAGTATTTTTGTTACACAAGCTGCAGCAAACTGAGTTTGGCTCTGTAGCACTCCCCCATATAAACCAGACAGTTCTTCATTATAACTGACTAAAAAGAATGTAAACATTAATTATAAATCACAACCTTTTATCTGCTGTGATGAGTCCCACCAAATTAAATATATTGTGCATGAAGGGAAGTTGTAGTGGTTGACATGCTTTGCCAATGTGCAATACAACTATGTCTTCACAGCATTCAATGTCTGTTTTGTTTTAAATTTCACTTTCAATCATAAAAATTATCGTCAGTATTTATCAAGTTAGCCAATTTGGATTATATTTTTCATCAGTCAAAATCAGGCATTGGTTGTAAATTGTAAATTAGAATTAGAGAAAAATTTAATCAAGTATTAAACTATACTTTAAGTAAATTTATAATTATAATTTCCCACTCCATTACAGTAACGACAATAACAATAAAAACAACAAGTGTGTACTAGCTTAGTAAATCACAGAATAATATAGTGTACACATACAGTAGCCATTGAAATAGTAATAAGAACCAGAAAAACTTTACTGTGGTTATCTAAATTACTTTTAAATTATAAACTTTGTAACAGCAGGCTGATTGTAACATTTCTTGCTTTATCAACATTATTTTATAATGAGCACTGAAAACTTGAAAAGCATTGGCATAAAATGCTAATAAAATGTAAAAGGTAGTGATTAATAAATAATAGTAATGACATTGTGAATTGCACGTCTACAAGTTGTGAAAGCACATCTGACCCGCTGTACTGTAAAAAAATTGGAAACAAACAATTTTTGTTCCATAAGCATCATGATCATTGGCCTTTTTGTCTACTGCTGAACATTACGAACGAACAACCATTACGAAGTGGCTACTGCAAAAATTACATAATGCAAACTTCAACATACTTGTGAAATAATCAAAGTGAAACCCATAATCTCTTGACAATGATTTTCTTAACGCCACAGATGCTATCGACCGAGCCTGCATATGACTTCCAGAGTTTCCCGGTAAAAATAAAACAGGAATACCATCAAACCTAAAAATTTATATCATTGAAGTAATTTCAGTCAATACATAGATATGTGTCAAATGGAGGTCTAAACATGTAAAAAAGTATAACAGGATAAATCAGTACCACATTTTTCTGGCCCTTTCAGTAAATCTGCCTTCACTGTAGGCATAAAGTCCGTATTGCGGAAAAACTTTATTAGCCTCGAGAGAAATATGCTGAAAATAAAACATTTAACGCCTGGTTAAACATAAAAATAGAACAGAATTAAAAATATAACTTCACAAGTTCATACAAATTTCAAAATAAAGTGAGGCACTACTTACAACAAACTGGGGATATTCAAACATATATGTCATAGCACAGTAATTATTTTTATCACTAAAATAAATATTTAGAGAACCAAGAAGGTAACCAATAACAAAAACTATAGAAAATATTTGAAAAATACTAGAACTAATAAAATTAAAAATCTTCATTTTCTCTTGAAGTCGATTTATCTAAAACGTTTTAGGAAACAAACATTAAAGAGGTATGTAAATAAAACAAAAGTTTTGATCAATATTAAATAACTGGACATTAATATATTTAATAAAGACAAAAAAGCGGTCGGATTAATTATCCTTTTATTTCGATTTTTCACTTTTTCAGCACCACTATGTTGTGACTTGTGACAAGACCATTTCTTTTTAAAGCAAAGATCGCTGACATACAATCTCATTTCTTGATAAATTATTATAAGTTAAAGCTAGTTTTGCAAAAAATCCCCAAAAATGTTATAAATTTCTTTTTTCTTTTGTCTATAAATATTAATATTGTATAAAAGCTTTTGTGGGAAAAAATGTAAAAAAAAACTAAGTCATTGTAATCTTATGATTCTTTTGTTATTTCAATAGCAAAAAGCAATAATTACCAGCAATATCCCAATAGTAAACACTAAGAAAAAGTACCTACCACGCCTGTTATCCCCGAAGAGGTAGGCAGAGGTGTGCCAGTACATCTACAGCTCCTAAGTCCAGTTGATATACTAGAACACCCACCAGTAGCCAAAGTTCTGTGGCCTATGATGTCATAGGTGGCAGGCCTGTGGCCACTTCGGGCACATTCCAATCTCGAACAATGTAATGCATGCTCAGAATAAGCTGAGAAACATTTAATAACAGTTGCCCGACCTGGGGATCGAACCTCCGCACCGTTACACCACAGAGGCTATTATTGTAAATACTAACGAGAGCATAATACAAAATTCATGGCCATGCCGTTATTCTTAAATGACTTTTTGACGTGATAACGTCTTGTTCGTAACTAAGTTTTTGACGTGTTAAAGCCGATAGTACGAAAAACTTTTACTATTTATTACAATAG
>JAFELO010001292.1:17451-42057 GCA_017140195.1 Eumaeus atala | reverse complement strand
AAAGAACTGCTTTAATTGTAGTTCTGATAACCCACGAGTGAATAGTGCAGAGATTTTTGAGTATTGTTGATGTTACACTTGTACTACGTTTCTTTGTGAAGTTTAAAATTATTTTTTATTTAAGATTTTAAGTCATAAAATTATTATCAATAAACATATTATTACATGTTACTGAGATCATTTAATGTTATCAACATTAAATTTTATGTAAAATTAAAATACGTATGATATCATCGTCATTATCAGCCCTTATCTGTCCACTGTTGAATATAGGCAAAGGATACCAAGACTACCGATCTCCTGCTAATCGCATCCATCCTGGTCCGGCTACTGCACGGAGATCGTCTTCGAACCTGGTGGTTTTTTAGGAACGCGAAGGATAGGTGGAACGGTCGACCAACCCTTCGTTTTCCTAAACGCGGCCTCCCCTCCAGAACCTTACTGGCCCATCTGCTATCTGTTCTTCTGAGTGTGCGGCCAGCCTATTGCCACTTCCGGGAGCGTATACTAATAAAGATTCATACTAATACATACAAGAGTAATACTGATAATACAAATTTGAATTTATGCCACACTTTGTTTGTAATAGACTCTTTTAGACTTGATTTTGACCCATTTAAAACAGACATATTTATTTTAAACTTTCTATACTTCGGTGACAATACAATAATTTCATAAGTTTATCTCATTATACAGATAAGGATCTCCTGAATTAAATGTTTTCCTTGCACGGTTTCCATGCGAAGGCAACATGTGTCTGCGCAACCTTTTTTTCTCTGCCTCGAACACTCAGCTTATTCGTGTCAAACATTTCGTGGCTATCAGACAGGCTTTTAAAGCACACCAAAGTAAAAAATGTTCAGAGTTTCGTTAACTTTAGCGTTAAGCACTCGTTGGACTGCATTATACGGCGGGCAGTACGCAGGTCACCAGTAAAGTGTTCAGCAAGTTCTGAGTGTTCAGGATCTCAAGCAAAAGCAAACGTACTTGTAACAATCTCTTAACACTTTATTTGATTATAATTACAGAGTGGACAGTAAGTAGTAACGCAAGATTATCGCTTAACCAACCTGTCCCTTTTGACGGAGTCGGATCTCAACTCTCCACTAAATACAATTTAAAGAGGAATCCATCTCAACTCCAAACGACTACGTGTGAAATTACTATTAAGCAATTCATGAGAAGTTCTTTTCCTACATTTGAGTTTATTCTCGCTAATATTTTTGATTTTTTTATCCTGTTGTGTTGTTGTTGCGTCTGTTGATCACTCGAACATGTACAAAGAAGGGCAGATAAAAGGTTAAGAAGATAGATTTACAATGCGAATGCAGAAGGATTGAGGTACCGGGTAAGACCAACTGACATAATATACTGTTAATGTCATATTAGCGTAGGCGTAAAGCCTCAGCCATGATTTCACGTTTCACCATTTTACGCCGTTTGTGAGTAGCCGTTGGCCCATTAGAGGAAGAAGGGAATGGGACGCATCTGTATGGCAATTATGTGGATGTCTATGTGCGTCGTTAGTCGTCTAAATCAGATTTCTCGTTTTTTTAATGTGTAGGACATATGGATAAGCTATGATCAGATTGATTAAGTATCGTCCAAAAGAAGTGTTGAGTCTTTCCAAACGGCGTGTCTGTACGAATAGGATTATGGATATGGAGGAGACAAGGCAAGGATCGTGATATGAGGCGGTTTGTTCTCTCTACCTACTCCATTAATGAATAGGCTTGAAAATGTGTATGTGTATTGTGATATATGTTTTGCAACCGAATTAAGCCAGCACGGCAGTGTTGTAACACTTGCCTATATTATCCATGTACTTACACATTTAAATGTGACACATTGCACTTTAAATGAATAATATTGCTATTTGGGCATATTATTTATGAACACTTATATATATTGTACAGATCTATTTACAAATGGAAGAATTGGAGGTAAACTGTCTGTAAACAACTGTATCGCAGATACTTGGGAAAATGGGTAATATCGAGTGTTTAAAATAATGAAATTTCCATAGCAACGGGTAAATAATGACAGTTGCTATGCAATCGTTATTGATTTGCGTCTTATGTCAAAAATTCTGTCAAACACATAATGACATTACACAAATCGTAAATTTCAGTTCAGTTTTCCTGCAAATAAATATTAGAAATAATAGGCAATCATTTAAAAATGATCGAGTATTTGTTATTAGCAGTAATTTTACTGTTTATTGCTCGATTTATTTTCTTAATGTTCAAGATAATTTTGGGAAAATGTGAAGTCAAATGTGACACAACATTAAAAACGCTAATATGTATTGGTTCTGGTGGTCACACAACAGAGATGTTAAGAATAGTTGGAACCTTAAATGCTTCGAAATATTGCCCAAAGCTCTACGTCTTAGCCGACAGTGATATGAGCAGTGAGGCTAAAATTCGTAAGTTTGAAGCAAGGTGTAGGAACTTTGAAATACGTAACATACCTCGAAGCAGGAATGTTAACCAATCCTATATTACTTCTATATTCACTACTATACGTGCTACTTTGTATTCTTTTCCGTTGGTTTACAAATTCAAGCCCAATGTTGTCTTATCCAATGGGCCTGGGACTTGTGTACCCATTTGTTTAGTAGCATTTCTACTCAGATGTCTATTCATAATAGATTGCCGTATTGTTTTTATTGAAAGTGTATGTAGAGTAAGGTCATTATCTTTATCTGGAAAAATAATGCAATTTTTTGCTGATGTCTTTATTATACAATGGCCACAATTAAGAGAGTTATGTATTCGAATTGAACCACAATATTTTGGTAGGCTTACTTAAAGTAATGAAACACAATAATAACTAGACAGGTTTATTTTATAGGAGATCATATATAATTTAAGTGAAATAATATGCAGCTTGGAATTTTGTTAAGTACAATAATTAGATGAACTTGGCAATTAAATTATGATAAAAAAGGGCAAACAATTTATATAATGGTATCTCATTATCTTGATAATGTTAGAACATTAATTTGTAGTGTTCAATTTAGAATTATTTACATATTGAAAGTTCTAGCCATGATAAAGCATGTGACCTACTGTGTTTACTATATCTGCAACATGCACCAAATATTTTTATGCTGTTACATGTATTTCTATGTGAATTTTAGCTTCACTTACAGTATATAAACAAAAGTAATGTAATGTTTTTTTTATGTATTGGAGTTTATAACATGTATTTAATGAAATCAAATATGGTAACAATAAAGGATTAAAAATGCATTTTTACTTATCTACATAGTAGATACAAATAAATGTCACTTCCTGGAGAGTTTAAGTCTGCAATTATTGTCATAACACAGCTGTTGTTGCTAAGATGACTTTATTGTAAAACTTTATAATTACAATTTTTGTAATATATAAAATCATTCATAGGCAAAACAATGTGCAATTTTATTAAATTGTCAGCTAATCAGTTGACAATTGACTTTTGGACTAAAATCTGTCAAAACTGGATGGGCCATGTAGATAATTTGATTTTGCTCCACTTGATAAGAATACACTAGAAATTATTTGTTACAACATTTCTATACACATAAAACCAATCCATTTACTGTTTATAATAAATATTTTTTAAACATCTAAAGAAAAGAATAAACAATTAGTGTTTGTCAACGCTTGATAGAATATTAACATTTTCACTCTTACTACAATGGGCATTATACTATTTTTCTAACACCTATTTTTTATTCTTGAGATTTCTCAGATAAGAAACTAGTTTGAACAGTTTTGATTTTTTCATTGTTGTTTCACTTTCGTTAATTATTTAATTTTTTCTATGGTTTAGGCTTGATTACGTCATCACTGAGATAAAGATAGCTGTCAACCTTCACCTATATTTTAGTTTTTTTGTGACATTACCAAATGCCAAAAATGTCAAGTTATAATAGCAAAACAGATAGGAACAAGGCATTGCCTATTTGCCATGGTTTATTTCTTCGCTATTTATTTTATTATAATATTAATCGAATGCTTTTTTGCTTGATAGCTATGGGTTTCTATAACTACTTATTTTCGGTTCGGTCGGTGGTAATTTAAAAATGTCATGTTAAATTACCAATTTTGTCATTTACCAGCTTAGAAAAAAACGAGAAAATATAGGCAGTCTTACAGCCAACTTTATGCCATTGACCCCGTAATCAAGCCTAAGATATCGAAAACTTTGAATAGTTAATAAAACACGAATGACAGCGAAAAATCAAAACTGTTCAAATTTGTTTCTTAGATAAGCCTATATTTACGAAAACGTTAAAAGAAATTATCAGCCAGTATAGCCTATTATTGTAATTACAGTGGAAATTCTGTAAACAGACAAACATATTGCAGGGGTTTGCCAAATTATCACAGTGTTACCCCTATAGTCAGGAATTTTTATATAAGAGTACCTTGTAATTGAACAAATTAAACATTTTATTTATACAATGAATATACATAATTATTTACATGTGTATTGCATGACCGGTAAAAGGTTGTATATTTTGAAGACATGTAATACCAAAATAATGCTTAGCAAGCAGCACATTGTGAACTTAACCACATATAGCTTTGTTATATTTCGAAAGTAAAGTTCGCTGCTGTAAAGGTTGTGTACTGACCAACGTTACGAGGTGTAATGTAACATGTCACACAGCGAGCATCCATGCAGTCGGTACGTCGTGTTACGGGGAAACCAGCGAGCAACGAGCCGCTCGTTGCTCGCTTTGTGTGCTCCACCCAGCTGTCGGCTTTTTGGCGACTCCTTTGACTGTTACGCGGTTCAGTGTTGACAGATGGGCTATTTAGCACCAGTGGGGCTATCTCACTCACCGAGCGGCGATATTATTTTATCCGCTACAAATGATTAAGTAGAATCAAAGATACCAACCCGGCCTCGCTGTCGGCCATCTTGAGTGAACTGGAGGCAAAAGCGGAGCAGAGTTGACGAGCATGTTACGCCTATTTTAGAACACAGCGTAACGTGCTCGATGCGTAACACGCTCGATGCGGATGTTACATTACACCTCGTAACGTTGGTCAGTACCCACCTTTAACTTTCCCACACGGAACGCCCAATAGCCACCGTGTCATTGCCACGGCGCGTGCCGAATGGTGGGCTGTTTTCTTAGCTAACCACAGATGGTTTTTACACTTTCTCAATCAGAATTAAGTACTGAATATGCTGGGATTTTGTAGTTTCTCAAAAATCTCTTTGTAATTGCATTATGTAAATGGCAATAATTAAATTAAAGATCACAAGAGAGAGCTAAAATTTTAACATAGAAATAATATAATATCAAAATCACAATTGGATGATTTATCATCCAATTGTGAATTTTAACGGACATGATGTACTTAATTTTTATTTGAAATCAATAGTAGTGTCAGATTATAAGGGCTGGATTCTAAAATTTCCTGTATATTCAAAAGAACTATTGAGAATTATGTATGACTGTAATTATTTCAATTCTTATGATTAATATCCATCAAGAAATGACAATACACAGTCATTGAATTAGTTTTGTCACTGAATCCATACTTTCAGCATTCACCCTACATAACAGTATATAAATACAGGCCACTTAATTCTTAACCCTGAACAAGGTAATATAAGGCATATTTTTTTAAATTTATCATCAAATAAACGCAAATACCTCAGTCTTTTTTAACAATTACATTAAGGTCCGATTACAATGATCACAAAAACATACATTTTTGAAAATTTATACACTGTAAAACTTAGAGAATTGTGTGAACTTACAGTTAATTTAATTAAGTGGCCTAATAAAATGAGATTATGAATAGCAAATAGGAACATATCTCATTTGAGATAGTGACACAGATATCAAGAAACATTAAATATTACCTTAAGTATTATGTTATCTTTCTACTTATTATTATCTTTCAAGAGCTATGTCAAAATGCATTTTAGATCAATTTCATTACATCAATACATACTATGATCCTAAATTGGAAACAATACATATATTTATGTCAACCTTAGTTGAGATTGCAACATAGTGGAGTAATACAGTAAAATTATATGAATGTAAATAAATCCTATAATTAATATTATATCTATATGTATTATTAATCTATAAATAATATCTTACTTTTTGTTTATTAAGTTTATGGAGACATCTCTTTCTGGTTTTAAAATGTTAAAGGTTAGGTTTTGTGCTACAACTACAATTATGGAAACAGCGGACAGAACTGTGGCACAAAAATAGAGTTAATCTGCTTGGCTTTTGTAGAGAATAATCAGTAAACTACTCTTTGAGATTACTTTGTATTATGCCGATAAAAATAAGAATATCTGGGCCCACCAGCCACTAGGGCACCATATGTTTGAAATTAACGGACAAGACCAATTTTATATGAATGTCATGAAAAAGGGTAACTATGTTATAACATGTATGTGACTTAAGCTGACTTATACAGCCATTTTCAATAATGTTTTCATCAATGCATTTGGCTATTGGAGATAGAATTTTGAAATGTTTTGGATGTAAATTATGTCCAATTCATCCATAAGCTAGATGAGTCAATAGATAGAATGTTGAAGATAGCTATTCCTAACTACAAATCTGTATAATTCATATATCTTTGAACAATATACAATTGTTCCCTAAAAGCTAAGTTTACTTTATTATACATGTAAATCAAAGACACTTTAATAATAATATTGCAAAAATTACAATATTATAGGCACATATGAGATATGATTAGAGGCTACAATGTAAAAATATAAGTACAAAAGGAAGATTAAGTTATTTTCTTACACATTTGTTAAAACTAAACACAATTATCATGGTTTGTTTTCAGAATCAGAAGTATTTTGATTACTAGTCTCCTGTTTAACATTACTATCATTTTTATTATCAAAAATGAACTTCTCATCCTGTATAAGATACATTGCTTCATCATATGTTGGTGGTGGCGGTTCTGAGCTAGATGGTTGAGGTTTAGTTGTTGCATCATTTGGTGATATTAAGGCCTCATAGGAAGGTGGTAATGTGGCACTAGACGCAGTACGTGGTACTTGTCCACTATATGCTTGTTCAGCTTGTACAGTTGCCATATCCTGCAAAATTATTATAACATGGTATTTTCTTTATGATTTGGTAATTTCGTTTTTAACTGAACTGTCACTCCCCCTGACACATGTAGGTTATAATAGATATTTAAAAATATTTGTTAGATATGATATATGTTGTTACAATTCACAGCTGTGTTAAAAAAAGAAAATCATAAATATATAATAATTAATTAAACAGCAATAAATAATATGGCCCATTAGGGGGGAGGAGACAAGGAGGATAGACGCATCTGCATGACCAGAACAAATGTTTATGGGGATTGCTAGTTGCCAACAGGCACCCAACTTATAGTTTGCCCTCTACACTATAATTTTTACAGTACTAAACTGTAAACAAATTATATTTCTTACACACAAGAATATGATTTGGGTAAATAATAAATCTAGACTCGACCACTTTGTTTCATTTTATAGCACAGTGGGGAAAAGGAGCAATAGTAAATATATGGCATACAAGCACATAAAATAGAACTACATGACCATACCCTTTAATATTTAGATTAATTTAGATAGAAGTAGGCTGCAATGCCACTGCATTGCCACACTTGGCAGTACCTCTTACATATACTTATCTTTATACATACAATCTTCAGGTTTCTCATTAATATTGGCTAGTGATTAAGATGCCTAAAGAAATGATTGAATCATGAGATAATATTAAAATAAATTAATAAATTTTTAATATTAAATATCTCATGCGGTGAATTTGTTTAATTACAAGATGTCTCTACAGTTAAAAATTCTTCTTGTTGCTTTATAGCACCCTACAAGTGGAGAAGGGTGTGTCATATATCAATAAGGTCAACTAAAGGGTGGGAAGTATTTTTTGCCACTTCCTCAACATTTGTTTTCAATGTTTAATACCTACTTATAAGAACTAGGCTACACACTTTGACTGTGAATTGGTCTCAGCAAAATACAGTTGCTTCAAAGTATGTTAAACACAACAATTCACACATATGTGGCACAAATTATTTACAGATACACCAACAATAGAATCAAAAAACAAGTCACATGACTTACCCTAATAATCTCTCTTTGATGTAAAAGCATTTGTATAATACTTTTTCTACGTAAGTAAAGCATGCTCTTGACGGCAACCATCATTCCTGAACAAATAAATATAGGTCCAACAAGCCACATGTGTCCCAAATTGTTAAGTATATAATCGTCGACATCTCCCAAGGCTAGTACAGTTATAACAGTACCAACAGAAAACAACACCATTGAGAGTACAAAATAGGAATAGCTGGTGCAATCACATCGACCAAATCTTTGATCCTCGTCTAAATCAAAATCCCGATTCCGTAATCGATGTAAACGTTGTCGTATGAACGGACTGTCGAAAACGGTGGCCATTTCTAAAGTTAAATTCAATGTTTAATGCACAATTGAAACACTAGTCTTCACTATGAACACATTTCAGTAAATGCAATACAAAAATCTATCATTAAATGTAAAGTATAAACAGCGTTTGTCGCTAATGTTTTTTTGCATTGCACCCGAATACACTTGCATGCGTTAACTTTAGCAGTTTAGTGATGTGAAGTTCTGAACAGAACTAAGAAACACAAATTATGTGGATGTATGCTAAGAAAATAGAATTGTGAAATGGGAAATCTCAAACAAACATTTCACAGCAGGCAGTACTGCAATGTTGCGCACTACACGAATCACGATTAGTGATTACAATATGTGAGGGTGATGTGATGCTTAATGATTGACATCGATTATCGAATCGAACTGGTTGGTGTTTGATCCCAGATTGTTTGGTTAACAAAATATATGTAGAATTTAATTTTGCCGGATTCTTATATAATAAAATATATTTAGTAAAATTGCGGTTCTATAATCAGCATTTTTTTTAAATTATCTATGGGCTGGCGAGCAAATCTGGATTGTAAACATTTCAAATCCAGTCGTATGAACTTCATTTTTGGAATTAAGTTCCCGTACGGCATACATTAAGCGGTGCAGGAGGGAATTTGTAAAATGCGTAACAAGAATCGTTCGCGTCAATGCGGCTAACACAAACGAGAGAAATAAATATATTTTACTCGACTTAGTAGGAGAACTATTACAAGATTACAATAAAAAAAATATTGACCATTATAAATTTCGATTGTCCAGCAAACGTCTGTTATAATCCATTGGGGTCCACATATCAATAATGCTGTTTTATCAAATTGTGTTAGTTATTGCCGCCAGGGATAAACTGATAATACGTACAAAGTAATGAGAGGTACATTAAACTATAAAACGATTTCGTTCGAATTTATTTCCTCCCGTTCGGCAGCCTTCTATAGTAAAGGGATGAACAAACTCCGTCAAAATAGTGAATATGAATTGTACAGATTACTAGCAGCGTTAAACATTTATTTCTATAACGATAACGATTCACCTGCGTAATTCGGTAATATTGATCGTAGATGAAATGTGGCTTATAAGCTTCCTCATGAAGGGACTTTACTGTGTCTTGTATTTCCCGAGGTAAGTGCCTTAAAATAAATCAAAAGCTTTTCAGATTCATTGTATTGGTGTACATGTACAAATAATAGATATGAGGCAATACCAGCTAAATTTAAAAGCCACACTCAGGATTATTTTTATGTAATCAATTTTTTTTAATTTATGTTATGACAGTAGCGTAAGCTACCTTCCATAATGAAGGAGGAATAAATATAGAAGGTAAGGGAAGCCAAAAACACGGACAGCTAAGTAGAAGGAGACAACAAATGTTTACTTTGACATTCGTTTTTTAGTAATTTCTCTCTGCTTAATGTGATTTTTTTCGTACCTTAACTTATGCTGTGCAAGAGAAGAGAAGCCCAATACAGTCTCATCGGATTGCTATGAGTGCTCGTCTGGCGATGAGTCTAGGTTGCAAGAAAGACCCCCCCCCCTCTCGCAATGAGAGAGGTGCATCCCGATATGAGTGTTTGTAACATTTAATTTATCATGGCCATAAGGACTGAGAAGTCCCTCCTCCCCCGACTATGGCTGGAGGAGCCCGAGCGCGGTAGCTAATATGGCCCCGGCGCTGACGTGGTTGTTTGGCTCATGGAGAGGATATTAATTGGTGGCCTGTAGCCCCCTTCACAGTCAGACGGGTGAAATAACTCGCGCACTGTAATCTCGGTATACCTAACCAGTATAACAGTATTGTTTGAGGTAATCCAATCGCGAATCGTATTGGAATTATTCCACATTCTGAAGGTGTCCTTCGGACTGTCCGTGGTTGAACGTGTGTGCGTTGCCTGACATGAAGAGTATCTGTGTTGTAGCGTATGTTTCGCATCTTCGGTGTAGGGACACACTGAGTGTGCAGTGTCGAGCCTGAGAGCGTGTTTGTTGAAAGTGTTTGGACAGTAGTCGTGACATGGTCGTATTAGTCTGACAGAACGTGTCTGGGATGACGACCGATGATATTCACACAGTTTGGATCATAGTAAATCACTTTTGTAACGAGAGCGTTGGGGTGACGAGACACCCGATGGAAATTCCGTTCAATGTGAATGCGAGATTAGATAGATAAAGATATTAATGCTTACACTGGTCTTCCTTCTATATTCCTCTAGACAGCCACTCACCATCATATAACTGCTTATGGCATCCCTTCTGCATTTATATTATGTATTCAGATATAACGGATGAAACGGACGTCGTTGCTAAAATGAAAACATAAGTAAATAAAAAATATAACTTCAAATCAAACATTTAAAACTTCAGACATTGGCAATTGACAGGAAATGGCAATTGACATCTCTAAATGACGCAGATTGTTTTGTGAATAAAATTTTGTTTTATTTTGCAAATTTCTAATAGTGTAATATTATTTCAATTAATTACTTGAGTTTGTAGAACACTCAGTTTAACATGATTTCGCTTTTAAATTTTTAGATTTAATACATGTTGAGGTCTGAAGAATATCAAAAACAAAATGTTTCTCTTCTTTTCCCTATTTTGTTTCATGACCCTTTTTCTGGACGGTAAGTGAGCCAATACATATAATTAATGTATTGTAAATAATTATTGTAATAAGTAACATATCCATTATCACTAGCTCACAATGTGGAAAAGATTTTCATTCCTAGACATCTTTGAGACAAGTGTTCCTGCACTTGAATTTGTCTTATTCCCTTAAATTATACATAGTGCTATTGGAAAATTAATAAAATATAGTGGTAACATTTTAATGTTATGTAAGTTCATTATTTCGTTATTTATTTTCAGCAGTAATTGGCCTTAACTTATCAATAAAAAGCAATGGGCCAGCTGTGCGTGGATCAAATGTCACGTTTACGGCTGTCGTGGGAGATTATGCTGGAGAAAATCTAAGATTTGATTTTTGGGATGATGCCCAGCCTCAACATAGTGCAGAGGTAAAAATTAAAAAAAGCTGTGCTATGAAATTACTTAGTTTTCTAGGGAATATATATTATATAAAATAAAGAGGAAATGGATGCTAGATTGCACCAAATTAAAATTAATCATCAGTCCTCAGCGCAAACAATTTTGAAATTAGTATTATTATATATTGTTATGCTAACAACTATTTATATTGTTTAACTGGTTATAATAGCATTACTGTATATATAACTGGGTTTTGCTTATGAAGCAGTGTACACTTTTCTTGAGAAGTGGAGATACATAAACAAAGATTTGAAAATTGATAGCTTGAATAGATCTTTTTACTATAGAATAGGGGGTTTAATGAACCATGAACCGCTTAATTACTATGTCGGTCTGTTGCCCCCCTTTTATTCCCAATGGGCCACCGGCTACTCACGAGCTGCACGAAACGCGACAATGAAGATATCACTTTGCAGCATTATTATGTGAGTGAGAGGTACCTCCTCAGTTGTGCGGGCCCAATTCCATCACACTGTGCGTAGGAGGATGTAGTGTCATGCACTATGCATATATATAACTTGCCCTTTTGTAGTTTTTCATTCCTGGATTAGCCATGTGTATTATGAAATCTTTTAGATCTCAGTTAAATATTATATAATATTTCTTGTTTAATAAACACATTCATATTCCATTTTTAGTTTGAATTGGCTTCAAATATATCACAATGGACTGTAGAATACCCAAAAAATTTATATGAAGCTCGTGATTACATTGTAAAAGTGAATCTAATGAAGAGCTTTGCAGGATTCTGGTATCCTGTTAAAACTGCAAGCACAGTATTTAAACTAACAGGTAAGAATAATGTTGAGGTAAGTTTTGATACAGTGAGTTTGTAAGATAAATAAGTGAATACTTTGCATTGTGAATAGCAAAGATATGACAATACAATATGTTAAACTATAGAATACAATACACATTGTAAGCAGTATTTTGAATGCCTCTAAAGTACATGTTTAAATTTTTTATCCTATAAGGGGGCAAATTAACAATCTGAGCCTTTTTTGACAGTTTTCTGTACTCTATCTTTCCATGCTTTTCAATACTGGAGACATGAGGATGACGTAATTTCCATACAAAATATGTCAAAATCATACCGCGAGTGACTAAATGTATGAATAAAATATAGAAAACATCAATTAGTGACTACCAATGCTGATGGATATTGTCGTCATTTGAGCAAAACATACCTCTCCCTTCATGCTGTCCCCATGCAGCTGTAAGGCAGTATCGCAATACCTCTTCTTAATCATATCCTCTTGTCTGAGGGTCATGACCACCAAAAATTGCATTGTGGGTGAGGTTTCTCCAGGCACTCCTACTCAGGGCTGAATATATTATTATAGTATTTGGTGTCACAGTTGATCATTTGCAGTTTGGATCCTTTTCATGTATATGATTTTTTATTTATGGTTCCAGATTCATTGAATGGAAATCTCATTCTTAATCAAGACAATGTCGACAGACCTAACAGATTTGTAGCTGTAAACAAGACAGTACATCACTATGTTAAGTTGCCTGAGAATGAGATGCAATTCCTAAAGCAGAATGCATCAACATTAATAACATACTGGTTCATTGATTGTATGTATATTGATCAAACAACAGATTTATCGTTGGACTATATTTATCAAGATGTAATGGGAGATCACTACATTGATGCATTAGTTGTTGCTAACAATGAGCCACTGCCACCACTTACAACAACAACAACCACGACAACTACGACTACAACGACTACCACAACCACCACCACCACCACCACAACTACTACTACTACTACTCCAAAACCACCAAACTCTACAGAGACAACCGTCATGCCAACGACAAACAAACTTGACAATACTGAGAGCAAGCCACATTTGGTAACAAAGAGGTCTTTGAACAATAAAACTGTGAAAAAAGATAAAGCAATAAAGGATTTTATATGTCACAACTCAAGTATTGTACCCATTGGGCCAACATATACATATGGCCATTATCAAGAGGCTATAAGTGTCAGAGGTAAGCAATTGACTTTATAGCTCTTTGCCAGTTATGTTGATGACGCAATATAAGTAAAATAGATAGTGAATATAGTTAATTTAAAAAAAAAATAAACAGTTTTTATGGTACTAATATAGGTCCCGAAACCAAAGTATAGTGCTAATCGTTATTGGGCAAAAGTACTAAATATGGTATCAGACGGATGGGTGTGGGAGGCGGAAGGGTGACGAATATCAGAAGAGAGTTATTGGTTTGCCAGTTGTACACATGCGCACGGCCCCCCACTTGTTCATTGGCACTACAGTTACATGTGGGACCTGTATACGATGTAGTTAATTAGTGTTACTATATATATAAAAAATATATTGAATATTTTTATAATGTACACTATGCAGTACTAGATAGAAATAATATACAAACTCTTTTATCAATCCTAAAACTATAACAAAATCCATATTAAGGACCTAACCATAGCCGTAGACCTAATTGTAGCTAGTTAAGGTTTTTATTAGATTAAATTATATGAATGATTAGGACCTTTTTACGTAATTCAGTGTATTAAAGTTATGTTTTTTTATAAGCAATTGCCAATCTAGTGGAATAGTTGATCAAAAGACAAACAATTTTATTGTCCCTTCTTTCATTTTGTATTATTTCAGAATCAATATCTACAATAAATATAACCGGATTAAACTGGTTGCAACATGGAGATTTACTCAACCTGCTTGTGAAATACACTGGCTCACCACCATTTGATTACTGTGCCATATACAAATGGGGACAATACAATATAACAGGAAATGAGACGTGTACATCTAAAACACGGACACCATCTAACATGTTTCCACTGGTACATTACTTCTCGGACAGTGATCAGCATACAGTAGTAGTTGTCATAGAGAATGATATAGGGAAGTCGGTGTCAAGGGCAACCATCAACATATATAAAGGTAAGTTATTATTATTATAAAGGACCAAGCTGTTGTGTGATCAACTGTTGGTTGGACGAAAAAATCTTATGGCCCTCACAGAAGTAGATCTAGTGTTGATTAAGCTGTTAGGGTACAGGGCATTATGTTGTGCCTAGTGAGGACCTTTTTCAGTAGGACTTTTACAAGTACTGATAATGTTTTGGATGAAAATTTAGGACCCATTTTATAGTGTAATAAAATATAATAAGAATGTCGGCCTAGCCGTGTACTCTCTAGCGCTTGATGGAATGTATTGTTGCTTCTTGGTGGAAATCAATTTTTTCAAGATATAATATAAAAAATACAAAAACTAACTGTCGGTGCTTCGTTCACAGCGTCAGTACACGCGCAGCTGTCCGTGATATTCGTTCCGGTGGTGTTCTGCTTGGTAGCCGTTATCATGGTAGTGTTCGGCGTCGCCTACTATCAACACCGCTCCAGGTCGGTATAATATTTATATTCGCATTCTATAACACACACGTACACTCTGTGGCCTACTGGTAAGCATGTTCAGCCACAGACGTGAGATCCCGGGATCGAATCCCGGGTGGGACCATACAGAATGTGCTATTAGAATTTTTCAAATTGTAATAAGTGTCCGGAGCTAGGAAGTTGGCGGTGTTACACCATCGTGCCTCGGAGAGCACGTTATGCCGTCGGTCCTGCGCCGGATTTCTCTCCGGTCGTGTCGGATTGCCGTCCCATCGGAATAGGAGAATGAAGGAATAGAGAGTGTACTTGTGTCTGCGCAAACACTTTAGCACTGTAATATGTCCCGCTCAGATGGATCTCTCAATAGAGATGGGCACTGTAGCCACAATTCAGCTAGGACGACATATTAGCATACTGTGTTTCATTATTCTCTTATTCTCCTATGAGACAGCAAACCCCACTCGACCGGGCAAAAATCAGGCGCAGGATCAATGGAATTACGTGCTTTCCGAGTCATGGGGTATAACATCGCCTACTTCCTGCCGCCGAACTGTTGTTAGAAATTGAAAAATCCTAGTAACACTTTTTGTTTTGCCCGAACCAGAATTCGAACCTGGGACATCGCGTCTGTGAGACTAGACCACGAGGCAGACACATTCGCATCGTTTATCAAGAGTTTCGCGATATGTGGCGCTCCGATCTCTGCCTTTCCCATTAGGGAACTGGTATGAATATGTGTTGTTGTGTTTGTTTTCAGACCAATGTCAGCACAAGAACTAATTAAAAAACCGGCCAATGTCTTATACATAAAGGCACCTTACAAATTTCTTATCACATTCAATTGTCTTGTCACATGTTCATGAGATACAGCCTGGTGACGGACGGACATCCGAGTATTAGTAATAGGGTCTCATTTTTATCATGTTGTATGTACACACGTAAGAAGTTACACTTCTTTAAAACCATGGCGCCATAACTATATACACCAATGATTTGCAGAGACGGTTACCGCGCCGAAATCGTTATAATTGGATAAGCACAAGTGGCAAACGTGGCAAGGTGGCCGTTCCTTGTGAAAGCTCTCTATGTAAATCATACATTATGACTCTAGGCGGCAAGGTCGCCGTTCATTGTGAACGCTCTCTATGTAGATCATACAATACTACTCCAGGCGGTAAGGTGGCCGTTCCTTGTGAAAGCTCTCTATGTAAATCATACGTTAAACCTCTAGGCGGCAAGGTCGCCGTTCATTGTAAACGCTCTCTTCGTAGATCATACATTACTACTCTAGGCGGCAACGTCGCCGTTCATTGTAAACGCTCTCTACGTAGATCATACATTACTACTCTAGGCGGCAAGGTCGCCGTTCATTGTAAACGCTCTCTACGTAGATCATACATTACGACTCTAGGCGGCAAGGTCGCCGTTCATTGTGAATGCTCTCTACGTAGATCATACATTACTACTCTAGGCGGCAACGTCGCCGTTCATTGTGAACGCTCTCTACGTAGATCATACATTACTACTCTAGGCGGCAATGTCGCCGTTCATTGTGAACGCTCTGTATGTAGATCATACATTCATACTTTAGGCGGTAAGGTCGTCGTTCCTTCTGAAAGCTCTCTATGTAGCTCATACACTACTACTTTACGCAGCAAGGCCGGCGGTCCTTCTGAAAGCTGTCTATGTAGCTCATACATTACTATTTTACACAGGAAGGCCGATGGTCCTTGTGAAAACTATGTAGGTCATACATTACTCGGCAAGGCCGCCGTTCCTTGAGAAAACTCTCTATGTAGCTCATACATTACTACTTCACTCAGCAAGGCCGCCGTTCTTTGTGAAAGCTCTCTATGTAGGTCATACATTACTTACTACTCTAGGCGGCAAAGTCGCCGTTCCTTGTGAAAGCTCTCTATGTAGGCCATACATTACTACTTTACGCGGAAAAGTCCCGTTCCTTGTGAAAGCTCTCTATATAGCTCATACTAGGGTGGATCTAAAAGTTCGTAGGCTAACCTACATGGAGCTATGACATCTTTTTAAATCTACCGTCATTTGTTAGTATGTGTCATATTGATTTATTGTGCGCAGTTTCATTCCGATACTGCACAATATAAATTTTCTGTGATTATTTGTTTGAAGTAATCTGACGCAATTTTCAATAGTGGAGAAAATTGAACACCGTGCTGTCATTAAGTACCTCAATAAAAAAGGCCTATCACCAAAAGACATCCATCAGGATATGGTGAGCACTTTGGGGGAGTCTGCTCCATCGTATTCCAGTGTCAAGAAGTGGTTAGCTGAGTTTAAGCGCGGTCGTGACAGCATTAAAGATGATCCTAGGAGTGGAAGGCCTACATCCTCTACCACAAAAGAAAACATCGATAAAATTTGTGATCTCGTACTGGGTGACCGACGTTTGACCATTGGTAAGATAGCTGAGATAACAAACATTAGAGGAGTTGGGGTTCCATAAGGTTTCTGCTCGCTGGGTCCCGAGGTTGCTTTCAGCTGAACAAAAACGAGTTCGATACACAATTTCGCGAGACTGTTTGGAACTTTTTGAGACTGATCCCGAGGACTTATTGTCTAGATTTGTTACCATGGATGAAAGCTGGGTTCACCACCATACTCCTGAATCAAAGCGACAATCCAAACAGTGGAAAAGATCAGACTCTCCTACACCGAAAAAGGCTAAGGTCGTTTTGTCGACTAACAAAGTCATGGCTTCTGTTTTTTGGGATGCGAAGGGCATTATTTTTGTAGATTATTTACCGAAAGGTCAAACTATAAATTCTAGTTATAATTGTAACCTTTTACGGAGACTCCGGGAAGAAATTAAAGAAAAAAGGCCGGGAATGTTGCGTAAGAAAGTTTTGTTTCATCAAGACAATGCACGTGTTCTCACTTCGGATGAAACAATGTCTGTAATCCATGATTGTGGCTACGAATTGCTGCCCCACCCACCTTATTCGCCGGATATAGCCCCCTCAGATTATCATTTATTTCCAAATTTAAAAGAAACATTTGGGTGGCTCGAAATTTTCGACCAAAGATGAGATGACAGTCGCAGTAAACGATTATTCCGCCGACCTTCCGGAATATTTTTTTAACGAGGGGATAAACAAGTTGCAGGTAAGGTGGAAGAAGTGTGTTGAACTAGATGGAGGCTATGTCGAAAAATAAAAATAAATTTAGATTCACTTTTCTTTCATTTTCTTGGTCGGGCTTAGAACTTGTAGATCCACCCTCGTACATTACTACTTTACGCGGCAAGGCCGCCGTTCCTTGTTGAGCCCATAAGCCACGATGGCAAACCCGCAATAATTGCGGCCCCGTTACCAAAGGGATAGTTGTCCCCTCGCGATCCTATGTAGATTACAATTATTCTAGGCGGCAAGGTCGCCGTTCATTGTGAAAGCTCTCTATGTAGCTCATATATTGCTACTGTACGTGGTAAAGTCGTCGTTCCTTGTGAAAGCTCTATGTAATACATACAATACTACTTTAGCCGGCAAGGTCTCCGTGCCTGTGTGTGATAACTTTTCAGTTTGATATTATGTCTCATCTTGGCAACATTTTCCATGAATATATTTTTTTGTATGATTTTTTATTTTTCTTTTCTCAAACAATACGAATATAATTTTTAGACAATTGTTTGATTTTGGCCATTGACGCGATAAGAAGTGTGGGAGACATGCTAGGAGCTTCAGCTAGAACATATTAAGTAATTTTTATAAATTTATAGAGAACTAGCTGAACCGGCAAACGTTGTTTTGCCGGGTTGGGTGAACAACCCTTATCACTTAGGAGTATGAACAATACATAGCAGCTGATTCTCAGACCTACTGAGTATGCACATAAAATTTGATAAAAATCGGTAAAGCCGTTACGGAGGAGTAAGCTAACTATCACTGTGACACGAGAATTTTATATATAAGATTTAAGTAATTATAAAAAATTACACGTTTTAATTTTTTTTATATTACAGATGGGATAATCATGATATGATGCGTTAATGCGCTTTTCGATTCGAAAGATATTTTTTTCCTTGAACATTGAAAATCATAATAAAAGACATCTGTGCCTAATAATTTGTAAACATGTGCAAAAATATGTGTTTTTCTGTCGACGCAATAGAAGTTTAAATCTACCATCTTCGCGTTCGTTGTCATTACACATGGCGTGTATTCCGCCTGACCCCGTTACTGACAGGGTTTAGTATTAGCTACGTAGTGCCATTACAACCTCAATGTCGAATTGTGCTGGCGCTTTCGGTGGGCCACAGGATTAGAAGGTGGAAGGAGGGCCAAGATGTCTGCATATATCCCGATGTGAAAGGGGATCGGTAGTCACCCGAACTCTGTAATAGGCGGATCCTCGGGATTTAGTGGCTCGCAAATGCTTCTCAGAGCGACGGCAGTATATATAATATTTTGTAGTGGTCAAAGAGATGATAAACTGTTTAATTCATCTAACGTAGGTATTAATGTATTCTGCAGTGGACAAGTAGATGACAATACTGATTTAATTCATTTAATATATTTGGAGTGGACAGGAAAATGATAATACTCATAAATTAATCTAGTGTAGAGACTAATGTATTCTACAGTGGACAGGATGATAATACTGATAATTTCATCGAATGTGCTAGTATAATAGAAAATTAATTTAATGCAAAGAAACATTTGGGAGGTCAAAGCAGACCTTTTTGTATTATAAGTATTCGTCGCTTCGTTATGTTATTTGTCTGAGGCCTTTTCAGTTGTACAGTTCTCCCAAAAATAATTGGCGATATGGATATTTATTGGATAATGTAGTTCACTGCGTTATATTAGTATATAAATATATATTATTATGACTTCGTTACGAATTCTGTTGGACAGGGAAACACCCAACCTAGTCAAAAATTAAGAGTCCATGTTTCGGCCCCGTAGGCCATCACGGGGAGAACGCATTGGTGGAAGACTTTTATCTTGTCCGGTCCGGGATGGATGCGAGTAGCACGAAATCGGTCGTCTTGTCGTTCATTGAAAGGGCCTGTGTCCAGCAGTGGACCGAATAGGGGTGATAATGATGATGATGATTATGGATGTTTGTCTTGTATTTGTGATTAATCCATTGAAATGTTTATCCCGGCACAATATTTGTCGTTTGCGCATGGCATACAATACATAACTAACGCATTCTTAGAGCGCTAAGAGGTCGGATAGATGATTGGTGTTAAATATTCTAACATTGCTACAAAAATGATTCAAGATAGAAAATAGCGACTTTATTTTTCATAAAGAACCACTACTTTACGTCGAATTGTAATTATATGATACGACTGATCTCGTCTCGCTATTGAACCAGCTACTCTACTTATTTTATGTGTAATATACAATATTACGGGGGTTCCCGCTTTTGACCCACTTGTCATCGCAAGCACCGATGTAATCTGTATTGGGCTATTATGTTTTGTCGCCATTGCAAACGACCTAAAAAAATAAATTGTTATTATAGTTTTATACCTTATATAATCCAACGTTTTATAATCAGCAGTAAGCGTAATTACACTTGCCCATTTTCAAGTTTTTTTTCGCAGAAGTTCGGTAACCCTTTTTCCCCAAGATGATGGAATGATCTATATTCTCCTTCCCGGTCTGCACGACTATAGCTCACATGACATCACCGTAAAGTGACAGCTATGTTATCGCTTTTCGTTCTGTTTGCGAGTAGCCGGTGGCCAATGTGAGGGAAGGAGGGCAACGCATCTGCATGAGAATAATGCGGAAGTCTATGGGCGTTGGTAGTAGTCAATAGGCTCGATCGCTCGTTTGCCCCTCAATACTATAAAAACAATCGTAATGAAAACGCTTAACATCCAAGGCTCTTCTGTACACCTCTTGTTTCGTGACCGGTAATGTGTTCGAATTAAATATTTGCGTAGCGAAATTTTACTTAAATTATAGATTTTTTGGCCGCTTTATCTCGTAGCCCAGTTGTTTTTCTATAGTATAGGGGAGCAATCGGAGCCATGGGACGACTACTTTACTGCTACTATTGTCAAGCAGATGCGTACCTCCCCTTACTCGTCCCCTCCAATGGGACAATGAATTGATAAAATATACAGCACAGCTTACCTAGGATGCGTCAATCGAAACTAAAACCTAATGTACCAAAAGCCGTCATCTTTATTGATGACCAAAATCAGAAGAAAGGTTTACAACTTAAAATATCTTGACTTTGAGCTTGTTGCTAACAATTATTAATGTTCTTGTTTCTCATAACGTTATCAAAGTATCTAAAATCACAATCATGTTTTTTTTCTGCTCGTAAAATGTTTGCAGTTCTTGATGGTGATTCTGAAGTGAAGGTTTTATTATTCTGGAAGCAATAGAATAACGAATTAACCCTTTTCCAATGCGATCAAAATACAATTAATTGACAAATTCTGACTTTGATGTTTTGTTAGACATTTCACTGGTTTTGATATTTTCTGTAACTTTTACTTTTTTTGGTTTTCTTCTGCAAAAGTTGAATCAACGTGTCGTTTTCTCGTCATTGTAGTCTTACAAGTTTTACTTAAATTTGGGTTTTGGTAATTTAAAATTCGACTTAGTAAAATTTCGAAGAAAATAGTGTTGTAACGCAACATTGTAATGATAATGTTTGGAGACTCACCCATAGCATGTTGCATTTAATTCTTTTTTTATCTTTTTTTTCGTAGATGATATTGTAACATTATAGATGCGTACGCATTAGAGTAATAGCTAGTTCCATGCTTTTGCAGCTGAATTGCGGAGGTACTTCTCGCTCACATGATAGCACCTTAAAAGCCATGGCTGTGCTGTCAAAATTCGTGCGGTTCGTGTAACTGGCGTTCCATTGCGGGTTGGCAGAGGAGAACAATACATTTCTAACAATTATGTGTCTTTTACTGAAATAAATTTTAATGGATATCAGTAGTCAGTACATTGCTTCGGCTGCTCGGTTGTCGAATTGGACCGGCACGACCGAGGATGTACCTCTCGCTCACTTGATACCGCCGCAAAGTGACAGCTACGCTGTCACGTTTCCTTCGCCGAAATTCCGATGGCCATTGAGAAAGGAAGAATGAAAGAAGTCTACGAAACAATTATGCGGATACGAAACAAATATATCTATGGGGTATAGCCGTCAAAAACCACCGGCTTTTCATTATACTACAAAAAAACGTCATGCCCGTGAGCAAACTCCTGTTTTTTAAAACATTTAGAGATATATGTTAGTAGTGCCTCGTGGTCCAGTCTCTAGTGGTGAGGTCCTGGGTTCGAGTCCCGGGCCGGACCGAAGTGCTATTGCTAATTTTCAATTTCTAATAATAGTCCGGAGTCAGAAAGTTGGCGTCAGAAAGTGTGACAACACTCTCGTGCCGTTAAGCCGTTGCTCCTACGCCTAATTCCGGCCGTGTTGGTCTGCCGTCCCATCGGAACGGGAGAATGAGGGTACAGAGAGCGCACTTAAGCCGCGCACACACTGGTACTCTATAATATGTCTTGTTCAGTTGGCTAATCTTTATAGATATGGTTCGGCTAGGACGACATTATTATTAGTAAAGATAGTAGTCTCATAGATGTTGATTACCTTCTTTTTATTCCGCAGGTACACCGTAGAAGTAGCAGATTTCGATTTCGGACAACAGGGTCATTTCGATTACAAATCGTTTACCGAACGTCTCCGCGATAGTTTCCGAAACGCTTTCAACTTTCGTCGACGAGACGACACCGACCCGCTGACGTCCGACACACGATACGATTCCATGACATAAGTCGTGTAGTGTAAGTGATATGTAACTAAAGTCCTTTACGAGTTCTACTAAGAAAGTGTTTCTTTTTTTATAATTGTCTTCTCAACAGTGTTGCTCGCATCTGAAATGGTATAGAGCTGTGAATAAATTAAGATCCGTATACTTGTGCATTCTGATGAGGGGTTTTTTCTTCGATGATACTTTTTGTGAGATAAGTAATACTTTTCTTTAAATAGACTAACACATTTTTATCTATTATAACACTTTTAATAAAATATTGGTAGCTGTTAATGAAAAATATAATTTGTTAGTTTATAGAGCGGACTTTTTAAAATTATATGGATATGTTGGATATAGTAAGACCCTTTATACACTCACGTTTTTTAGCCTAGTAAATTGACGGCTAATTCCCGCCACGACGCCATCAACTAGCGCCATGTATGTCTATAAGTTCTCACAGTTAGCGTTACCACACACGGATAAAGCCGACATAGGATTTTACGCATGCAATAATCCTGCGAAATTGAAAAGTACAAGACCAAAAAAATCCGGCTTCAAATAATAAAATGGCTATTAGGTTACGATATACCTTCAGGCATCCTCATTCATTCAGAAGTGTAGTAAGTAGTAACTATGTATACACGTGGCAAATTAACTGGTGGTTCTGACGGCGAAAAAACGCGCGTTTAAAAACATCCTACAGATGCATAGACAGTGAAGTGTAGAAGAAAAAAATTAAGATACTTGCATGGAATTGCTATAACACGTTTTTTATTGTCACATGTACCCCAGATGTTTTGAAGAATCTTTTTGCAGACACCACTGATATTCGGGTAACCATTGCTACTCTATACATTATTCTTGTTTTGATATTATTATTAATTAGGTTATTTAATAATTATCTGCATCATTCCTATATAATCACAATAATACTGTCAGTATTACGTATTTGCTGAACACTGGTGTAAAAAGAATATCATTACTATATAATAAAATAACTTAGATTAAACGGTTTTATTTGTCTCTTTGCTAAGGAGATGGTATAAGGTCTGCGGCATCTTTTCTATTATAAATTCGTGATGAAGTTTTATTTAAAACGAATTTAATTATTTCTTTTAAACATAAAGCAGTTGATAAGAACATCCGAAGCAGTGGAAAAGAGATTATATTTTTTATAGCATAAGGTGTCAAACGAGCAATCGAGTTTTTTGATGACTACCGACGCCCATGGAAATTCGCATGATTGTTACGCAGATGCGTTGTTCTGTTAACGTAGCGAATCCCCGAATTGTAAGGACCATGATGTAGGGTACTGACGCACTAACGCCACCGCAGGTTACGTTATTTTAGGCTAATAGGGAGTAAGTTAGCGAGTGAGTGAAGTGAGCGTAGGTACCCGATGTATTCTGGATTATTTTTGTGAGCCGCTAATTTAAAAATAAAACCGTTTAAGTTAAAAGTTTTTATATGATCTATTGCTTTACATATATTATTGTAAAAATACTTGTAATTGGTTCAAGCTGCTCTAAGTTGGGATCGCATTTTTCTTAATCACTGATGTATTAGAGTATAAATTATTTTTTTCATAATTACATGATGCAATTAATTCGTAGTGGAAAGGCTAAGTTACTTTAATAAACTGAGAGCGACTCTCAGCTATGAATTAATAATATTGATTATTTAAGTTTCATTATTAACCTTTCTTTGTCCACTGCTGAAGGAATCTTATTGTACGCCAAGATGGCAAAATTTTTGTATGTATTATTTACTAATTTTTTTGTATGGGAGTTCACAGTGTATATAAAATAATATCATATCATAGTGATATTTTTAAAATTATATAGTTGATGGCGTGTATTGTCACTTCTGGATGAAAATTCATATTATAACTTGAATAAAAAGTATACTCTTTATACTATTCCC
>JAFELO010001292.1:7048-17436 GCA_017140195.1 Eumaeus atala | reverse complement strand
TAAAATATTTTATATCGCCATCTAGTACCTGCACCGTAATCGTATCTTCGTGGTAATTTAGAGCTCTGTTAGATGGCGTTGCATTCCCGAAGCCAGCTACGAAAATTATACTTTTGTCTAGTGTCATTAATTTACATATGCGATCACTTCTTATAAAATATCAGTTCCGAAAATTTTGAATTTATTGCCAAAGTTTGTAAATGATTTAAAATTATAATGATCTCGATCGTTTGAATCATATGTTGTACAAAATGTAGTTGTAAAATGTTCTGAGCATAAATTTTATAGTAAATTATATTGTAAGCTTATAGACTGAAATACATGTTGATAAAAGTGTGCGTTCTTTGTATTATACGAGGCATATTCATATGTAAATTGCTTTGTTTTGGTGTACCCATAATAAAAAATGATATATGATATATATTATACGAACTATAAAATCTATGTGAATATAAAAATTCGATAGACTTCTGCTATTTTTGTTAATATTCTATTATAAATGAAGAAAATATTTAAAATAAAATAAGTACCGAATTTTTGGGATACCCTGTACCTTTACCAAACTGGTAGTGATGAAAATTCATAGACAAAGAGATCAATGGTTTACTTATACGATTCGATAAAAGGGGCACCAAACAGGATTGATCTAGGGCGGCATCGCACCTAAATCATCCACTGGATATAACAGTATCAAGCAGTTACGTGCACATGTACGCAAATCAAATATTCTTTTAATATTTTAGTTCTAAATTCTAAATTCAAACATAAGTCATTGTTGTTTTTCTTTCGGTTCGTTAAAGGACAAAAAGGTATTAAATATTCCTGCCCGCCATGAAATATTAACGAAAGTAGAAAACAGTCAAAACATATAACTTATTTGGATATTATTGTATTTCATTCGTCTGTATTGTGTAAAGACGTTAAAAGTAGGCGAGAATTAAATAAACGTATGCTTTTGGAAAACCCCCCTTTTAAGCCTTTATGCTGTGTAACATCTTCCTTCTCGTTTGCGGGGTATTTTGTGATTTCGTGAAAAGGGACAGAAGTGTCTAACAGGAAACCGGGTAAACGCGCGCTATTCCATTTGAACAAGGAATTATTTCAGCGCGGATATGTCCGATACTATGCATCATGTCAGGTACTGTAAGGTTCATTTATTTTTTAATATATAATAATTTTGGAATATAAATCAGTCATGATTTGTGATATAGAATATGAATGTATTTATAACAAGCTAATAAGAACGGATTTTTTTCACATCGAGGCATAAAACATTTATTGTAATTAGTACATATGCATGTAGAAGCACCTAAAATATTCCTATAGCGATATTGATTTTAGTCTAGTCTATACAAGTAGTACATAGGACATTTTAGAACTTAAAGTTGCAAACTGTAATGTTTTTTACTTATTGCGTTCTCTGACTATAATATAATATGTCCCTAAACACAGAATGTTACTTTAATTTGTAGTTATAATAAAGTGTTATTAAAATTTCGGTTTTTCATTAACATTTTCAACCTTTTTTTTAAATTTAAGTCTATTGGGAGGAGGGAGAAAAGGGGGGGGCGACACATCTGAATGGCAATAATCGGATGTCTATGGGTGACGGTGGTCGTAAAAAGTCTCCAACCTCCGAGTTGTGAAGTGCATCCGACACCGTCACCAGGTAAGGTTAGGGTCCGATGATGACTCATTGCCTATGTAATTATCAGCCCATGATCACGAAACAGAAAGGAGGTGAGAGCCTTGTGCCTTTTTTTTTGTTGACACGGGGAAACGCATTTACGCGCATTCACCGGCCCTGCGTGAGATCAGAGGAGTGTGGGGCTCGCGGCACATTATAGCGCCGAATTAGTGCCAGACACGACGCCAGCATCATTTACATGTTAAGATACGAGGGTGGATATAAAAGTTCGTGGACTAAGCTACATGGAGCTATGACATCTTTTTAAATCTACCGTCATTTGTTAGTATGTGTCATATTGTTTTATTGTGCGCAGTTTCATTCCGATACTGCACAATATAAATTTTCTGTGATTATTTGTTTGAAGCAATCTGACGCAATTTTCAATAATGGAGAAAAATGAACACCGTGCAGTCATTAAGTACCTCAATCAAAAGGCCTATCACCAAAAGACATCCATCAAGATATGGTTTACATTAGTTATGGCCGGGTGCAACACATAATAACGGAAGAGTTTGGGTTCCATAAGGTTTCTGCTCGCTGGGTCCCGAGGTTGCTTTCAGCTGAACAAAAACGAGTTCGATACACAATTTCGCGAGACTGTCTGGAACTTTTTGAAACTGATCCCGAGGATTTTTTATCTAGATTTGTTACCACGGATGAAACCTGGGTTCACCACCATACTCCTGAATCAAAGCAACAATCCAAACATTGGAAAAGATCAGACTCTCCTACCCCGAAATAGGCTAAGGTCGTTTTGTCGACTAACAAAGTCGTGGCTTCTGTTTTTTGGGATGCGAATGGCATTATTTTTGTAAATTATTTACCGAAAGGTCGAACTATAAATTCTAGTTATTATTGTAACCTTTTACGGAGACTCCGGGAAGAAATAAAAGAAAAAAGGCCGGGAATGTTGCGTAAGAAAGTTTTGTTTCATCAAGACAATGTACGTATTCACACTTCGGTTGAAACAATGTCTGTAATCCATGATTGTGGCTACGAATTGCTGCCTCACCCACCTTATTCGCCGGATTTTGCCCCCACGGATTATCATTTATTTCCAAATTTAAAAAACATTTGGGTGGCTCGAAATTTTCGACCAAAGATGAGGTGTTAGTCGCAGTAAACGATTCTTTCGCCGACCTTCCGGAATCTTTTCTTTTTCGAGGGGATAAACAAGTTACAGGTCAGGTGGAAGAAGTGTGTTGAACTAGATGGAGACTACGTCGAAAAATAAAAATAAATTTAGATGCTCTTTTCTTTCATTTTCTTGGTCGGGCTTAGAACTTTTAGATCCACCCTCGTATATTATCTCTCATTAGCAGAACGACTTCTAAGTCGTGTTGCATGTCGTGACGGCGCGGCGGAGTGGTTTTTGAGAACAGCGCTGGTTTTCTAGTTAATATCTTTTTTTTATATTCGTGAGGAAAGCAATTATCGGTACACCCCGGGTGGGGCGCCGACCCAGTGTGGGGACTCTGAACGTGCTATTGGAGAACCCTACCCCACTAAAACATCACGGAAGCCCTTAGCCGCCTGGGGAAGATGAGATGACAGGGTCGCGCGGCGACAGGCTGGATCTTCATTTATAGGACCCAGACTAACCTAAAGCCCCAGGGGAATCGTCCAGCACTTTCCTCTGACTAATTCCAGCAACCATAGGATTGTGCATTGGGTCAGGCGCCCAACGCGTCCCTGGCCCGTCTTAAGGATCACTTAGGAGACGGTCATGGCACCTCCTGCGTACTCCCGTCCGCCGACGACGTTGCGCAACATGCAGAGATTCCTATCTGCTCCGCTTGTCAGCCTCTTTTCGGCACAGGATTGTCTCGCAGAAAGATGCCATGGCTCCCCAAGCCTTACCCCGGAGCTAGGTCGTGTCGCTGCGCGGCCCATGTAGCGTACACCTCGAGCCGCCACCTTGTGATATACCACATTGGTGGCATACCAACTCCTATACTCTCTGTACAACACGACATACGAGGGGTGATTGATAAGCATTCGAAACGACAAAGAAAAACTTTAATAGTCTATTTACACCAATTTTATTTTTCAACGTAATTTCTTTCTGCCTCGATGTATTTAGTCCAGCGCTTCTCCAATGGAGTTACACGAGTTTGATAAAATGTTTCCTCTAACCCCTCAAAATACTCGTCTACGGGGACAATGATTTCATCATCGGATGAAAATCTTTGGCCACCTAATCATTTCTTGAGATTCGGGAATAAGTGGAAGTTGTACGGGGCCAGATCTAGGGAATAGGGGGATGCGGTAACAAGTCGAACCAGTCATGGAGTTTGGCAACTGAAAACCTCGACGAGTACACAGATGCGTTGTCGTGGTGTAATTAAACTTTTATTAGCTAAATGAGGCCGCTTCTTTCATATTTCTTCACTAAGCTTTTGCAACAAGCTAACCTAGTACTCTCCATTTATTGCTTTTCCTCTTTGCAAATAATCCACTCGAGCATCCCAGAAAACAGTCGCCATCACTTTGCCGGCCGACAAAATAGTTTTTGCTTCCTTCGGCGCAGGTTTTCCGCTCTCAGTCTACTGGTTAGAGTGTTCTTTAATATCAGGAGTATAATGATGTATGCATGTTACATCTACTGTCACATAACGCCGCAAAAACTCGTTAATATCACGCTTAAACGGCGCCAAACACTCCGTCGAATCGTCTACTTGGCGTTTTTTGGTTAACAGTGAGCAAACGCGGCACTCATCGCGAGAAAAACTTTTTCACTCGCAAATATTGATGTAAAATGTTAAAAATGCGTTCAGATTAAATCTTACCATCTCTATTATCCGCCGCAACTTTAAGCGCCGATCAAACAAAACGATTTTTTGAATCTCTTCGAACATGTCCGGATTCGTGACTTCATTTGGACGGCCAAATATGTTAGCGTCTTCGCAGCTCTTCCTCCCAGGTTTGAAATCAGTTAACCAGGTGTGAATCGTACTAAATGCAGGAGCAGTATTACCTAAACCATTGTCTAGCTTGACTAAAGACTGGGTTGCCGTTTTCCCTTTCAATACGTAAAACATTGTCGAGCCAATTTACGGCAGTGAAAGTTATAGGTCCCTCACACAAATTCTATCAGTTGGAAATTTGGCGTTCTATTCTCGAAGATATGATAGAATATAAAGTAATAAATTTTGTTTGCCTATATTTTTTTAAGTCATCAATTAGCCCTCGTAGATGATTAACTATGTATTGACTACTAAAGTATCCATGCTCAGTGAATACTTGTGTCATGTGAGAGGTAAGGGTTTCCGCTTGCGGAGCACCCACCGCTCTAGGACTGGCCACAGTGCCGGTACGGTGCGTGAACGAAGTCTTCCCCTACTAGTTACTATCTAGAGTCTAGACTAAACACTTATTGCGGCACATTACGATCCTACAGTATACGTTGAAGTCCGTAGATTTTCCTCGCAATCAATTATAATACTTTGCACCTTACATTGGCTATTGTGCCCTTCATATTCCCGACATCGCGGAGCAAGCAATATTATAATATAACTGTGGGTTCAAAAGTCGACTTTTCCAATGGAGTTACACGAGTTATATGGAGTTATAAATTATAATAACGTATATTTAATAATTGTCACCTTACGTAGGAACACATGAAATCAGGGTTGTGGTGTTTCCCTGCGGGTGATACCACAACCATTAAACTGTGTGGTTACCATTTAAAGGTTATTTATAATGTTGTGGATTTTCCCATACATAAACATGTATCGTAATTATTAATTTGACTGTTTCATTGTTGTGTATTATACTCTTTACTTTTTGTTTCGTATAATAAGCGTATTTTTCTATATGATGCTATTTTTTTTAATTATTTATTTACTGTTGTAGATGTACCTATATGTAGAAATGTATAACAGTGTATATACTACTAGGGCGCGTCTAAAACTTCGTGGCCTAACCTACATGGAGCTATGACATCTTTTTAAATCTACCGTCATTTGTTAGTATGTGTCATATTGATGTATTGTGCGCAGTTTCATTCTGATACTGCACAATATAATTTTTCTGTGATTATTTGTTTGAAGCAATCTGGATAATGGAGAAAATTGAACACCGTGCAGTCATTAAGTACCTCAATAAAAAAGGCCTATCACCAAAAGACATCCATCAGGATATGGTGAGCACTTTGGGGGAGTCTGCTCCATCGTATCCAGTGTCAAGAAGTGGGTAGCTGAGTTTAAGCGCGGTCGTGTGAGCATTACAGATGATCCTAGGAGTGGAAGGCCTACATCCTCTACCACGAAAGAAAACATTGATAAAATTTGTGAACTCGCACTGGGTGACCGACGTTTGACCATTGGTAAGGTAGCTGAGATAACAAACATTAGTTATGGCCGGGTGCAACACATAATAACGGAGGAGTTGGGGTTCCACAAGGTTTCTGCTCGCTGGGTCCCGAGGTTGCTTTCAGCTGAAAAAAAACGAGTCCGATACACAATTTCGCGAGACTGTTTGGAACTTTTTGAGACTGATCCCGAGGATTTTTTATCTAGATTTGTTACCACGGATGAAACCTGGGTTCACCACCATACTCCTGAATGAAAGCAACAATCCAAACAGTGGAAAAGATCAGACTCTCCTACACCGAAAAAGGCTAAGGTCGTTTTGTCGACTTCTGTTTTTTGGGATGCGAAGGGCATTATTTTTGTAGATTATTTACTGAAATGTCAAACTATAAATTCTAGTTATTATTGTAACCTTTTACGGAGACGCCGGGAAGAAATTAAAGAAAAAAGGCCGGGAATGTTGCGTAAGAAAGTTTTGTTTCATCAAGACAATGCACGTGTTCACACTTCGGTTGAAACAATGTATGTGATTTTGCCCCTCGGATTATCATTTATTTCCAAATTTAAAAAAACATTTCGGTGGCTCGAAATTTTCGACCAAAGATGAGGTGATTGATAGTCGCAGTAAACGATTATTTCGCCGACCTTCCGGAATCTTTTTTTTCGAGGGGATAGACAAGTTGTAACTTGTCAGTTGTAAGTTGTTGTGGTCAGGTGGAAGAAGTGTGTTGAACTAGATGGAGACTATGTCGAAAAATAAAAATAAATTTAGATCCTCTTCACTTTCATTTTCTTGGTCGGGCTTAAAACTTTTAGATCCACCCTCGTAATTAACCTATATAAATTTTATTCTATTCTATTCTAATACTCTTTTTGGGGGACTCCATTAAGGCAATATAATACAAAATAACGATTTTTAGAAATTTTATCTCATCATCATATCAATTGAAGAAAAATGTTATCAACTATATAATTCATTGTCATTAAGTTACCATCTACCTACGCCATTAGGGAAAGTATGTGAAGATGTATGCGTACTGAATTATAATACTGTAGTAGTTTTAAATGTTATGAATAATGAAAGTGTTGTTTATCTTTTTAACTATATTTATGGCAAGTACAAGTAGATAGGATTGTTATTTTCACTACATAAAAAGTGCATTCCTTATTACATATTTTAAAACGCAATATGTTCGTACTACTTTTTTGCATACCTCCGTTTGTTGTTTATATATTACTGTACATCAGAGGTGGTCAACCGGACAACCATGGTTCAGGCCTTATCGTGGCGGTGGGGCTCAGTAGTCTGGGGTGAGCTCAGATACCTTGGGCGAAGCCTATTGTACTGCTGTTTATAAGAAATGAGGACTAAAGGGCAGGAACAGTAGGCGCTTTTGCGTACGGGGCAAGGGGCGAAATGTGGGGACCCATTGCATTGTCCCAAACTTGATGGGGTTGGCCTATGCTGTGGGAAATTGGCCGAAACGACGAACAAAAAAAAAGATAGGCATACAAAATTTATCACGTTATATTCTATCATTTTTTCGAAAATAGAACGCCCAATTTGAATTTATACGAACTTATAGAATTTGTGTGAGGGGACCTAGAACTTTCTCTGCCGTACATTTTCTCAACAATGGAAAGAAATGAAATTCGATGATGATGGTTTTACGTTTTAAAAGGGAAACAGCGACCTAGATTAAAGTCAAGCTAGACAGTGTTTTAGGTAACACTGCTCCTGTATTGAGTGCTATTCACACCTGGGTAACTGATTATAAACGTGCGAAGACGCCAACAGGTCTGGCCATCCAAATGAAGTCACGAATCGGTGCTTAAAGTTGTGGCAGAGAGCATTTCATCTGAATGTGTTTTTAACACTTTACACCAATATTTGAAAATGAGAAAGCTTTGCGTGCAAAGGGTGCCGTGTTCGCTCACTGCAACGTCGAATGACCGATTCGTCGTAGTGTTGTTTAAGCGTAACATTAACGAGTTTTTACAGCGTTATGTGACAGTAGATGAAACATGGATATATAATTAGACTCCTGAGCAAAAGAACAAACTAAGCAGTGGACTGAGAGCAGAAACCCTGCGCCGAAGGAAGCAAAAACGGTTTTGTCGGCTGGCAAAGTGTTTCTTGAGATGCTCGAGGGATTATTTTAGTGGATTATTTGCATAGAGGAAAAACAATAAATGCAGGCTCCGATAAATGAAGAAATCCGAAGTAAATGGCCTCATTTGGCCAGAAAGAAAGTCGCCGTAGTCGAGTATTTTGAGGGGTTAGAAAAAAAAATGGAACTATTGTAACGGCACTGGAGAAGCGCTGGACTAAATGCATCGGGGTAGAAGGAAACTACGTTGGAAAATAAAATTGTTTTAAAAAGATTATTAAACTTTTCTTTGTTGTATCGGATACTTATCAATCACCTCTCGTATATGGTACTCGCGGTGGACCTACAATCATAAACTTTGACCAGAAGATAGAACTTACAGTACAAATATAGAGTTAGATCTGAATACTGGCAAGTTAGAAAGATATCACTGAAAGAAACGGTAAAAGAAATTACATAGGAGGGCTATATAATTTTTTGATCGTTTCTTTCAGTGATATCTTTCGATCTTACCAGTATTCAGATCTAACTTTTCTGCGATTATACAACCTAAAGCGATAACTAAAAGGTTAAAATTTCTGAGGCATGTCTAGAGGTTTCTGACATAGAGATAGGTAGATAAGGAATATCATATCAAGTTACATGACGGCGAGCGGCTATCTTGGATAATAGAGACGGAAAATAAGAATCTTTAACTTTTTTTTTCTGAAGGACTCACCACTGGTAAGCGACGCTATTTTACCCGACATTACAGTTCATCGCACGAGCGAATACTTTTGTGTCTTCTAGATTAGGGAGACGATAGGGGGACATACCCACCCACACCCCATTTTTGCATATGAGAAGAGATGTACCGACTTGTTTAGTGCAGCATCAGGAAGCTGGGGTGTCGCGGTATGTCACTAGTGTGCAGGTTAAAGAGGATGGGTGAGGAACCGACGCTTGAGGTACACCTGCTCTGATTGGACCGGAAGAGGATGGGATGCCCTCTAATGTGTAGCCGAATTGTCTGTTTGCTGGCTAACGGATTACGGTCTGGACCAGTCTGTTGGACAGTCCCAATTGTTATAGTTTGAAGATGAGGGTTTTTTAGCAAATCTTGTCAAACGCTCTTGCAATATCAAAATCTGCACCGTGGGGGCAGGGATGAAATCAACCTGCATTGGGATTGTGCGCACTTGCACCTGTGGGGCTTTTTGGCCCCTGGGAAGAGGCTTCGGGATACCATAGAGATTGGGTACACTCCTCTTGTAGAATTTGAGGGCCCGTGGCACCCCCCTTACTTGGCCTGCCTGCCCACACGATACGCATGCTGGAGGCTCGGTGGCGGTGTTCCCACCGCGACAGCATGATGTGCCGTGATACCCAGGCACTTTGTTACTTATTAACCCCCGGGCCAGTAAGGCTTGTATTTTGATTACAACGGCAGAAAGCTTTTTAGATTGCTTACTTTATTCTCCTATTGTGGAAATACAAACAATGGCACCTCTATATTATTTTGATCCCTTGACGATATTATGCTTATCTTTATTACGCTACCACTGACTAACTTGTTCTCTAATTTGTCTATTGCAGCGTGCCTACCGGTCGTCCAATATTCTGGTACAGCGTGCGAGTGAAATTACCTACATGCAGTGTGTAGTTACACACTTGACGAGTATCTGGTCAGTCAGTTAGTTATTTCGCTTAATGAACAACCGCGAGATATATAAAATGCAGATCAGGTTCAGTAGCATAGCCGATGTGCAACCTTCTGATTGGTGGCGCGCTCATTCATACTTATTATATACACTTAAACATAGAAAAATCAATGTCGCTACGTATTATATTATATGTATATGTGCTGCACTAGCATTACCAAACGCAGATGATGAAATAGTTCCACTATCTCCACGGACACAATTACCTGCCACAAGCAGAGATCACTCAAAATTTTAGCGGTCCGAAAAAAGACCCAAATCACGATAATTTGCCTACTGTCGAATATACTGAAGCAGTTATGGCAGATCTAACAGAGAACTTTGTCCCCAGAGATAAGTGGCCCAACTGCACTTCATTAAGCGAATTTGGAGACCAAGAAAGTTGTGGGAGCTATTGGGCCTTCGGAGCAGTAGACGCGATGACTGATTATTGCTGTATTTAAAAGCTAATAGAGAAAGCTATAGGGAATGCTGAAACCACCAAACAGTTACCATTATCTTTTTATTGTTATACTATACAATATTCCTTCAATTCTGTGTATACCCAAAGAGGCAACATAGGTTTCAGTACGTG
>JAFELO010001291.1:130909-149912 GCA_017140195.1 Eumaeus atala | reverse complement strand
ATAGAGTACAATATTACTGTACTATTATAGAGTACAATATTACAGTGCTATTGTAGAGTACAATATTACTGTACTATTGTAGAGTACAATATTACTGTACTGTTATAGAGTAAAATATTACTGTGCTATTATAGAGTACAATATTACTGTACTATTATAGAGTACAATATTACTGTGCTATTCTAGAGTAAAATATTACTGTACTATTGTAGAGTACAATATTACTGTACTGTTATAGATTAAAATATTACTGTGCTATCACAGAGTACAATATTACTGTACTATTATAGAGTACAATATTACTGTGCTATTAGAAAAAGTAAATTCAGTCCCACCAGTATATATGGGTACATATTACAAGACAAAGCCCTGAAAACCAGTCTGCCTGTATGCGGTCGATTTTCTGAATATCTATTGATACAATTTTTATGGTTTTTACGTAAGACAGACCCGACTCCCGAGAAAGGTATAATTTGTTAAGGTATAATCTAGCACCGCTTATTCATGCCTTGCCGTGGCGGTTGGGCTTAGTAGCCTGGGGTGAACCCAGGCGAAGTCTATTGAACCGAGGGGGATCTTTGCACCGCTCTTATAAGGTGAGGGGGCTGAAGATCAGGAGTAGGTACCCCATTATATGAAGGGCAATAGGAGGAGGCGCTATTGTGCACGGGTCAAGTTGCGAGGATGGGCACCTCACTCCATTGCACTGTCCCAAAGTCAGTGGGGTTGTCTTGGTCCTGTAGTGCGGGAAAACCCCATGTGTGGAGGTGGAGCCGATCCCTTTGGAGGGCTGACTAGCCGTCGAGCTGCCCAGATGATTTGTTGTTCCGGGGCACTTCACCAAGGGCGGCATTGATGGCACACGCATTGGTTTTTGCGGGTATTCGGGACAATCATGTGCTGCTAGTCCCACACACCATTGGACCCTCCCACCCAGGGCCAGTGAAGGCACGTAAATGCGTTTCCCCGCGTCAACGAAAAAGAGGGGGATATCTCTAGCTATTAAAAACTGTGTGTCTTTTCCAACACGCGACTGGGGTCGTATCTTCTTCATACTACGGGACTTAATTCGTTTCTTGAGATGATTAATCTAATAACAAAAATCATGGTAATGTCAAAATTTAATATAAAATTACTTACAACTTCTCCACGACAACACAATATTTCCACGCAATCTTTAATAACTGTACCGAAATGTTTACAGTTCTTCTTTTTTATACCCCATCTTGTGTAATGAGATTAAAAATGGCTGTAAAATATAAGAAGCTGTAAAAGGATTTTATATTAGACAGGAAGCGAACGAGCAGTCGCGTCTGCTGATTAAAAGTGACGACAGAGATCTGCAGGGTGTACTCCTATTCGGTACTATACGAAACACGACTCTACAGCTGTATAATTGCTATGTGAAATGGCCGCGGTGGCCTAATGGTGGGGGAGGTGTGAACCGCATCTGCATGACAAAGTCCCCAGAACGCTCAATTTCGCCACTTTCCCCATACACAAGTAGCCAATTATAAATATATAATAGCTATATCATATACTAGCAGTGCCCCGCGTGTTTACCCGCGTACTCTGCTCACACTGGTCGTAGTGGGACGTACCTGCCTGGCCTGTATAACCAAACGATATGGAGCTCCCGTGGCAACTGCGTTATCGGTAACCCGGACTTGTGGTATTTGTCTTGCTTACTTTTTCGAAGAAACATTGCTTTTACTACGAGATCAGTAATCCGTGACGGCTTCTCCCGCGAGTAAACGTATACACTAAAACGTTTCACGGGGGCGGCTCTATCCATTGGTGAGAATCACACTAAAATACGTTCAGTACATTTTAAGAAAATCGATCGCATCCAGACAGGTAGGTTTTCGGGACGTCGTTTTATAATAAGTGTCGACGTGAGCGCTTGATCACTAAAGTCTACTGAGGTAACCGCAGGGGTTTCGTTTGATCACTAAAGTCTACTGAGGTAACCGCAGGGGTTTCGTTTGCTCACTAAAGTCTACTGAGGTAACCGCAGGGGTTTCGTTTGATCACTAAAGTCTACTGAGGTAACCGCAGGGGTTTCGTTTGATCACTAAAGTCTACTGAGGTAACCGCAGGGGTTTCGTTTAGCGTAACCAACTACAACATGAACACAATCTATACTGAACAAGTGCTACTCCCGCTATCAACAAGCAATGGAACTACTTCAATGTTTTAGTTTTAGTATGTTAACAACCTTAAAGGATTTATTAATATTTGATCAACATAAGCTGATAAAGATAGTGGTGTAGCTATCTCCCTGAGGGGTACGTGCGGTGTAAATTAATTTAAGTGGATTAGTGATGCGATCGCGTGACGTTGACGCGATTGAATAATGTATTGTATGCCTTCAGGTAGTGTGAGAGGTAGTAGCTCTGTGCTGCGTAGCGTTACGTCGACGCGACTGATGACGTATCGTATGCCATATGAACACTATATGAGGTAGCGCTGTGATGCGTCGCGTGATGAATGAATAATGTATTGTGTGCCTTATGAGTGGTATATGAGGTAGTGCCCTTCTGCGCGCGTTACGTCGACGCGACTGATGAATGTACTGTATGCCATATGAGTTACTGTAACTCATAATGCACTTATCAGTCGCATCGACGGAACGCGACGCAGAAGGCACTACCTCATAAGTATATGAGATAGCGTCGTGAATTAGTCGAAATAGGCTGATACGCCCCGGTCGGTATCATTTCGTTAAGTCACAACACTTTGTGTAAAACACACTGTAAATCGAAAGGCGCAGCGAGTCAGATACACTTCACTTCCGTTGTCCGTCTGTGGACGGAGATAGTAGAAACGTCCCATGCGATAAGGCAACGTGCCGATGTCGCATATCGTTAAACAAAGTGTTATACGTACTGCGGTGACGCAGCAAAGCAAGCTATGGGCCAGTACGCATTCAGTAACTAACATCGTCCGTTTGAACAAGAATACAAATACAGAATTGATTATTTTCTACCACAAATTACAAGGAGTTACTTAACATTTAAAACACAGTTATTTTGAGTGAAATATTTGTGAAAGACTTGATCTCAAACTTGATTAGGATCTGATCTCCCTGATGAGGACAATTTATAGTTATATTAAGTATGTTACAACATGTGGTACATATTTATATATGGAGCCGAGTACCGATTTGCAGACATAGAGAATTTTATTGTGTATAAGTGTGTGTGTGTGTGTGTGTATGTGTGTGTGCGTGCGTGTGTGTGCGTGTGTGTGCGTGCGTGTGCGTGCGTGTGCGTGCGTGCGTGTGCGTGCGTGCGCGCGTGTGTGTGTGTGTGTGTGTGTGTGTGTGTGTGTGTGTGTGTGTGTGTGTGTGTGTGTGTGTGTGTGTGTGTGTGTGGTATTATGCTGTGTTTGTATACTAATCTGCTGGAGCTTTAAGACACAGTATCAATTTGTTATTCAGTATTGTCATAATCTAAAGAGTTTAAAATCTAATTTGTTCTTCAATTTGAGTTAACTCAGTTTTAATTTGTTGAATGTTTATATTTTTATTAATTTTGTTATAAAGTCTACCGCTACTGGAATAGTAAACTTTTTTGACAAAATCATTCTTAGTCGGAACTATACTGCAAACTTTGTATTGGTGTCTTGATTGGTAATCTACCTTATTACTGATATTTAATTTAGTATATTTTGATATTATTAAATATTTAACATATAGCTGTCTTACGGTTAAGATATTTACTTTGTTTAAGTTAATTTAATAAAGTTTTCGAGTTGGGTACATGTTAGGCTTTAGAAAGCATCTTTTAAGCAGCATTCTTTGAGCTTTTTGTAAAATAGTCATCGTAGACTTTGCTGTATCGCCACAGATTCTAATGCAGTAAGACGTTGCAGGTTCTGCTAGAGCTATATAAACCATTTTAATTACATTCTTATCTGCAATATGACGTAAATTTTTAAATACATATGTAAGTTTTCTCTTTGCCACTACGTCAATATGTTAAAAGTTAAGTTTGATCCAGTGTTATAACCAAGTATTCAAAATCATTTGTAGGTTCCAATTTTGTATAGAAGCAAGGAATGTTGGTTCCAGGGAACTTTCGTGTCCGATAATAGTCCTACTCGCATAATATTTAGGATGATTGGTGATGGAACGTAACATATATTTTCTTTTTTGCGACTTTAGAGTTTGAGAATTATAAAGGTGCTATATGTGTTGTATCATCGGCATATGATGTGACTGAGAAATTGAAACTACATTATTTATTTATTTAGCACAAAAATATTGTTGGTCCTAGTATACTGCCTGGTAGCACACCATAAGTTACAGAGAGCTCCTCACTTACTGTTCCTCCTATTTTAACGTTTGGCGCTCTATTTGTCAGGTAACTGGATTCTCAGTTGAGCTCCTCTAATTCCCATGCCGTATAATTTTGATATTAATAGAGACATAGATACGGTATCAACTTAGCTGGGTCCAGAAAAACGGCTAAGCATCTCATCTTTCTATATAACTCATTCATCACAAAGTCGGTAAAATAGCAAACTGCGTCATCAGTAGTGCGTCACGAGCGTCATCCGAACTGAGAGTTGGCTAACAGTTTACATATTTACAGATAATTTGTGAGCTTCAAGTTAATAATAGTAACAAAAACTTTGAACGTGTCGTCAGTATTGAAATTGATCAATAACTGTTCATACAAGTCTCATCGCTGGCTTTATATATGGGTATAATCATAGGTCTCTTAAATGCCTTAGGAAAAATACCATCTTCCGCACAACGGTTAAAAAGTAGACCAGTACTGGGTTAATAAAATTGTACATACTTATTAAGGCTCGGGCACACATTCCATCCCAGCCAGGCTAACAGTCTGATTTCAGTTTCCTTATAGTACCTGCTCCCTCCTTGCAGTCTGTCGGTAAAAACCAATGTTAAACTTACAGTACTAATGTATTCCGACAAAACAGGCGTAATATTTGCAGGAACCTTGGTGCATAAGGTTTTTCTGATGTTCACAGAAAGGTGGTCATGTTATTTTGTGAATTTATGTGATTGTTTTTTATCTAAAAGTTCTTGAGCGGAGGAAGATTGTTTAGCTGTATTAACAATGTTTTTAAGTTAAAGCCGTAGTTTTTTACTGCTAGATTTAACTTCTCTTAATTTTTGAGTTTCATATTGTTTTCTGAGATTTTGAAGTAAATTATTGCAAAAAATTCTGTATCTTTTGTAGTTTGTAGGCAAAGTATCATTGTTACGATCATTTCTTAAACGAGTATGCATTTGTTCTCTGTTTTGGGCCACTTGTCATCCACGGTTTTATCTTCATTTTACTTTGGATAATATTTTTAGTCATAGAACAGGACTTTAATTAAGCTACATAAAATATTAATCAATTTGTTAGTTGCAGCATAAATTAGCTTCAGTGTAAACTGTTTTAAATGACATTGATCACGAAACATATCAGAGCCAAGTTTATTAATAAATTTTCTATTGGGAACAAATATTTTTTCTTATCACTTCCATTCAGACTCATGGAACTAAAAACAGCATTGCCATCTGAGATGGATGTCTGCGACAGTATGCGACATAAAACTTGAGGTCATAATTATATGGTCAATACAACTATTGAATCTAGCAGGCATATAGCTTGATGGGAATAGAACATAATATGCCAGTAGTTCTAAGTATTTTGAGGAGCTTCTATTTGTTTCTGAAACGTTTTTATTAATGTCTTCTACTATTATTGTATTCTTATACGAAACGAGTGTGGTCATACGCTATCCAAGGAGATGTGAAAGGTTTCTACACTGTCTGTGCTGTCAAATATAAATTAGTTTTTCAGTTTAATCATTAGACAATTTACGTCACTGAAGGGAGGCTCTATTATCTCACATATTATTCTTTATTGTTTCTATATTATTCTTAATATAGACACCCCCCAGAGGCCCACCTGACATCTGTTCTTCTGCGTGTGGCCCATTTCCTCTTCAGCGAGCCTGTTCATCGCGTGACATCAGATACTTTAGTTCTCTGCCTTATGAGTTCGTTACGAATACTGTCGGACAGAGAAACATCCAACGTAGCACATTCAATAGCCCGTTGAGGTAACGCAAACTTGCGGACCAATCCCAAACTAAGAGGCCATGTTTCGGCCACGTAGGTCATTTCGGGGAGAACGCATTTGTTGAAGACTTTCGTATTAAAGCTCTGCGGTATAGGCAACGTGAGAATGTGACGAAGTTTCCGGATGCTGCACAATGCTGAACTATAAAATTGGCCAGTCTCTATAGAGATGGCTGGCATGTCACCAGATGTTCCAGATGTTAATTTTTTATATGCCAACAGAAGCTGCTTATCCTCCGGAACAACTTTTGTAATAACGTCTTATGGCTATGGCTTTTAACTGAAGGTTTTACTTCGGATGTTCCTATTATATATAACTATGTAAAACAAATTACATTCTATAAGTGGCCCAGGCTTATTAGCTATACAACAAAAGAAGTTTAATTCCAATCCATTCACTAGTTCATTCGCGTGTATAAAGAAACGAACATACAAACACACATTCTTTATTAATTATTTTCTCTATTGAGTATTAAGTTTGCTTGTCACTCTTTTTTTTTTAATTAGATGTACCTACATGCACACTTTGCTACTGTTTTACTATATGTATATTTCATCATATGTATACAGAAGATGGAAAAGAATAGATATAGATTGTATACGTAGAAGATTAAATATGTCACTGAGTATCTCGTATGACAGCAAGCGGCATGGCGAGAATTTCGCAAGTGGAGGCAGCCGGCGCGCTCCGGCCAGTGAAACGTTTCCAAGGTCACGTGGGCACCGAGTAATGGCGATATATTTATCACAAGTTCAGTGGAATATTAAATTCCAGACCCATTACGTCTGGTCGGTGGCTAAATATATACGGTCGCAGGGATGGAAATTGTACCACACTAATAATAACAATAAGGTCGTCGTAGTCGAGTATAGTCTGCTGCAGCAGTCTCACTAGAGACTGAGTTATTTGCGTAGGACATGTCATAGTGTACAACTGTTTGCGCAGACTGTACATTTCTTCATTTTTCTATTCCGATAGGACGGCAATCCGAACTGACCGGTGTGAAATCTTAACGACGGCTGCTGTAACCCGGCAGAAACGTCGAGCAGGGTGTTTATTACACGAATGCGTCAGAGATTATCTAGATTTGCAATGTGTTAGTACCTTTATCCTGTAAAACCCCATAAAGTTACTACAAAATAAAAAAGTATGAACACTCCATGGTCCAAGTCTTATCGTGGTGGTGGACTCAAAAGCCTGGGGTGAACCCGAACACGTAGGGTGAAGTCAATCAAATCAAACCGAGGTTCCCCTCTTTGTAACAGTCTCGGAAGAGTAAGAGGAGGAGGTGCTCTAGATACCGCTCATATAAGAACAAGGAACTAACGAGGCAGTGATGAGGGACAACCCCATCTTTGGAGGTGGTGTCGGTCCCTTAGGGGACTAAATAGCCGTCGAGGTGCCCTGACGATATTTTGTAATTCCGACGCACTTTACCAATGGCGGTACTGCTGAGAGCTGTAGTTTTAATGGGTGTTCGGCACTATAATGTGCTGTGAGCGTAACAAAAATATGTTTTTTTTAAAGAAAAGTACACTACCTTACCCTGCATGCAGTATGCATTGCAGAAGAATCGGGTCAGCACGACAGGGAAGGTACTTCTTGTTCTTATTATACCGCCGTGTACGAACAGCTATGCCTCGCGCGCATTTTGTGAGTAGCAGGCAGCCGGTGCAGGGGAGGTGAGAAAATGGGCAATACGTCTGCTTAGCAGTTTTGTGGATGTCCGTGAGCAGTTGATCTAATCCTTGTTTATGAGCTTTTCCGTAAGAGACGATATTAGTTCCACACGAGCTTAAAATAATTATGAAGTTTAAGTCGCTTATGCACATTTCCAGCCAAGTACAGTCGCGTATTGGAGGTGACGCACGTAATTTTTTTGTTTCCTATTAAGTCCTAACCGTAGCTACCCCTTCCTTTTTGTTTGGTGACGGAGGGGAATGCATTTGCGCATGATACCTGGGGACCGGGTAGGCCCCCAGACCTATGTCAGACTCGGCGATTGGGTAGCGATACCAACTAAACCCCTTATGGGAGCCTTCAACCGCTATTAATGGAGAGTCTCGGATCTGCTGGCAACAGGACCCCTCCAGCGACACGCTGGCGAAAAAGGCTGTTGTGGACCGGGTTCCCATCCCGGCCCAACACGAACACATGTGCACTACTGAAGGCGTTGCAGATAGCGCCTCCTTCGTACCCCCATACGTCGTCGGCGGAAGGAGACCGCGTTGGCAGCCTCCTTTCTCACCGTCGGCCCCCTTCTGGAACATGACGGTCTCGTAGAAGGAAGCAATCGCCTGGTAGGACTCGTCGCTGCCGAGAATCGCTGCGATGATGCCCGACTTTGACAAGTACCCTCCGACAACTGTTGTCAGATCGTAACGCATCGTCGCCCGTCTCGGGCACGCCTCGAGGATGTGCTGGGCCGAGTCCAACTGTCACTTCACAATCGTGTCTTCAAGTCGTCGGCTCCCTGAGGGCCGTCCGACACAGAAGCAAATGTGCCCGGTGAGCACCTGCGTCTGACGGAAGGTGAGGGTTCTGCGCCAACGGCGCATCCACCACTCGAGGACCGGGCTCAAGGCAGCCGTTATATCTCTACCATACGGTTACCACGCCAAGTCCTCCCCCTACCTCTGCATTAATGCCCCATGCCCTAACCAGAGGACCGGTAGGTTCTCGTCATGCGTGGGATTCAGGCCAAGAGCCCTCCTATCCTAAACATAGGAGCAGCTCTCGGCAAGAATATTCGGCCACTTTTTCCCACGGGGAGTTGCCGGCTAGAACCGTAGTTGCAGCCCACGATACCGCACGGTACCACCGAATCATCGATCTCACTGGTACGACCCTCTGCGCAGAGCGCACCATACGTCGCCATAGTCCGACAGACACCGGAGTACAGCTGCCTGCAAGCGGCGCTGGTTCCTCCGAGGCTTGGTAGAAGTATGCCCAGCGCACTAGCCGCCTTCACAACCGTCGGTCCACTGTAGTAATGTGTGGGCCGAAGGCCCACCCTCCGTCAAGGATGAGCCCCAGATATTTGATTTGACCAACTCCGATCTATTTAGTGGTCCCCGGTAGGGGCTCCTTGTGGCTGGTCCCGCGGAAGAGAAGGGTTTCGGTCCTGTCTAGTCTGGCCCGAAGCCCAGACCTCTCTATGCGGCTGATCACGAGGTCAACACCCACCTCGGCCAGCCGCGCTGCCTCCTTGTAGTCTCGTCCCCGGGTATAGACGAGGGTTTCATCCGAGTAGCAGATAACAGATGACACCCATCCCGCGGAGGATGCAGCCTCGCAGGACCAGTCGTACCCATGTCACACAGGATCGGTCCAAGTACGGAAACCTGCGGGACGCCTCGGCCGACTCGCCGCCACTCCACGGACCCCGACCGGTCCTCGAGGGCCACCCGGTGTTCGAAGAGATACGAATCCAGCAGTCTCGCGAGATAGAATGGCACCTTGAAGACGATCAGTGCCTCCCGTATCACGCTGCGATGTCCGAGGACACCGCGAACCCACTCACTCTGTGTTCCGCCTCTCCCGTCACTGCCCGAAAGATCTTGAGGTGTAACGTTGTAGTTATATATTTCAAACATTTTATATTATTACAATGGTTCTTACAATTATTTACAATGAAATCATACTAAATCTAATATGGTTAACATAAACTATTACAATAAAACTACTTTTACGGATTTTTTCTCGGTTTATTCAATTACTTATGTAGCCAGACGTTTAAGAAGTTTTACAGCAGCCATGGTCACGGGTGGACTGAGATAACAGATGTCCTGATGTGCCAAGTTTTTAAAAGTACTCGAAGAATTTTAATTTAAGTTGCTCCGATTAACGCAAACGGTACTTATTATATCTTGCTGTCTTGAGGTGTTATGTTTACTTTTTGTTTTGATTATGTTCACCACTGGATCCCAAGCAGAGGGAAGAACCCAGCCATCTTCTCTATTGACATTTGGATGTTTTACGTATGATTATTTCATCATCTGCAATCCCAACAACCCATTCAGTCATACAGTGTATAGAAAACGTACCCATACTTATCGGTATCTAAACGGTAATTCTCATCACCATCCAACACAGTTGTCTGCCGTGGGTAAATCTTTGTTTCAGAGAGCACGAGGCATCTGTGACAAGCAACACGTGGATACCGAACATCAACATGTCAAGCAAGTCCTGCGAGACAACAAGCTTCGGGTTCCCCGTCTGCTCCACCATGAATAGATCAAATTAAATAATTATACAAAGTATGCAAAAATCAAAACCAATGCCATGCGACATTTACGTTTCTGTTCTAGCGGTTTCGGTTTTTGCGAAGCACCGAATTGGCGATCGTTTCATTCGCACTTGAGTAGTCCGTCGTTCGCTGCGATTATCAACAATACGTGTGCGGTGCGCTCACGCATTTCATATAAGCGCTTATCCTCCTGCGTAATCGCACACGTCACTATAGGTATTGAAAAATTATGAAATTGTCTTTTCTGCAGCAGCGGACAGTTTTAAAATCGCCGACATATTTGAGGATTATTTTGGAATCCAAATAAAGTATTTAAAGTGACATTTTACACCCCATCTCGGTAAGTGCAACGGTGTTGAATGCTAATCATTTTTATTGTAATCATCACTCCTTTCAACGATTAATTAAAAAAGTTATTATCATGTTTGATAACCTAATTTAATTTTTGTTCTTTATCATATGTAAAATAAAGTTTGGTACTTACTACCTTTTTATTTTCTACTTTTTACCTAATTTGTGTAACGTCGCTCTGCTCTGGGATCACCATCATGCTTATGTACATGCGCTGACCGATAACGAGTTCCATACTGAGCCGGCGCGCACAATGTTTCAGGGTGTCACGTTTTACTTGAAAAGCTCGAGACCTACCGTCGCTGTCACGTTATACTTGAGAAGCTCCAGGCCACCCGTCGCTATCACGTTTTACTTGAGAAGCTCCAGGCCATCCGTCGCTGTCACGTTTTATCTTAAACGCTCGAGACGACCCGCCGCTTCACGTGTGGGACGCACAGCCATCGCACGAGAGCCGTCGCTTCATGAGTGGGACGTACAATCATCGCATAAAAGCCGACGCTTCCCGCGACCAAGAGCAGCCAGGGGAGTGAGCAGGCAACGGGATCTTTAAACCCCCTCTTCTTATAAGAGAGGTTCAAAGATCCCTCTCGGTTCAATTGACTTCACCTGGGTTCACCCCAGGCTACTAAGCCCCACCGCCACGACAAGGCTTGAACCATAGCTACCCTGTGGTATATGCTCATAATCAGCAAAATATATCAATAATAATATGGTGCTATTATATTCGACTTAACAGATGATGTGTGTGATATGGGCGTCGATGATTATTTATGTAAAGATATGATTAATATTACTACCATTTAGTCTAGTAATAGTGTTGGATTGCCATCCCATCGGCTTAGGAAGAGTAAAATAGAGAGTGCACTTGCGTCTGCGCAACAACTGTGCACTTGTGCGTCAGTAGCCTAGTAGTTTACCCCAAAGACGAGAAATTGGAGCCTTTTTACGACTTTTACTGTAAAAAAAACTCTCATTAAAAAGGAACGGCCGCGGCAATCCGACACGACCCGAGAGAAATGCCGCCAATTTCCCGGCTTCGGACTGTTATCAGAATTTGCGAAATCGCAATAACACTTTGGTTCGACCTGGGACTGGAACTCAAGACCTCACGTGTGTGGTTGGACATTCTTACCACTAGAGCACGAGGCATTCTACTGAACTATGAACTATATATAGGTATGTGATTATGTCATCAAGTATGCATTGTTTGTTTTTATTCCTCTCGTACAAATGTGCAATTAAGCTTTTGCTTTATAATGAGTAGTCGGAGCCTTATGGTGCTACTGTTGTCATAGACATCATGTTTCAGATGTAGCCGCGTTACTCTTCTTCCTGGCTCCCCTGCTCGCCTCTAATGGACCAACGCAAACTCACAAACCGCACAGAACACAGCAGCACGCCGATCGCTGTGCGGCGGTTAATGATGTGAACGATAATCGGGTGCAATGCAGCTCTTGTTAAATGTGTGCCGCTAGTTGACAAATGTACTTGTTATCGTAATGGAATTTCAAAGTACGATGTTAGTACGTCCTCGTACATACATATTTTGTACATTTTCATAAATATCGAACATCATGTACACAAATGAAAAAATTAAATATTTTTTTAATATAAAACGTAGTATTCAGAATAAATCCAACTTTTACTATTTCATGTAATATAAATGCCTTCATTAAGAATAAAACCAAGAAACTCATTCTGAATACGGCTGAAATGGGGTTAATGGCGGCCAAATTTGGAGAAGTTCCTTCTGTTGAGCCTTCGCCACGTCGTCATTTAATCAGTTGTTTCACGGCTTAGACTTTACATATAATATCAAATTTATTAATGATAGTCGCTCAGATGTAAGTCAATCCCTGTCCCTACTAATAAATATTAATGCGGAAGTACCTCCATCTCTTCGTCTCTCTGTTGCGCTATCACACCTAAACCGCTGGTCCGATTTTAATGATGTTTGATATGAAGGTGGTGAGCAGACTTGGGAGAGGTCACACCATACTTTTTATTGTGAAAAAAAATGGAAGAAGTGTTAGAATAAGATGAGGGTATGTATGGATGCTATTTATTGTCAAACATAAAACCATGTAAGATTGTTCAATTACGTGATACAAAAAGAGATGAGCTGATAGGTGTGACGGGGAGAAAAGCTTGCACGGGGTAAAGAGGGCATGGCATCGGGCGGTAGGGGAGTATCACCAAGTATGCCTAACATCACTAAGTATGCCTACCCGAACGAGCAAACATGTTATGGAAGACGACTGAGTCGGACGCATGCAAAGGTTTTGAGTAGCAAAATTATAAATTTGTTCTGTTAATGCGAAATCTTGATTCACAAAACTTAGCAATGGCAAACAAACCGGGCATTATATTATCAAAGTAATTATTAAGACAGAAATGGCAAAGGCGAAATTGTATTAATACTCCGAGTACAGGTGGTGTGATCCCCACTGATTTTCCGTTCCAATTCAAGATTCCAGTGATAGGAGGACAACGCATCTGCACAACAATCATGCGTTACCAACGCGCATGGACATTCATCATCACCGGTAGTCATCATCGGTAGGCCCCGATTGCTCGTTAACCCCCTTGTGGTATTGAACAAAATTAAAAATATACGTTCATATCTATATCACTTATCCTAATTAATATAAACGCGAAATTGAGTTTATTTGTTTGTAACGCTTCGTCGTAACTTTGAAACATACTTTTATAAAATTCGTGAAGTGTTTCATGGAAATGCATTGGATGAAGTTAAATGGAATTACATCCACAAGTATGTACTCTCATAAGGTTAAAGACTGTGGACACATTAATTTGTCTTTATATTACAGACAGATACCCCACCCGTGTAATTCCAGTCCTATTAATCGTAGCGTCATAGTATATTGCTTGTCTAGATAAATGCAAAATTCAACACAAAAATATTTTTTGAACATTACTATCACGTTAGTTTATTGGTAAGCAATTCCAGCTGCAGAGTGTGTGGTCCGGACTTCAACATGTAGAAATGGTACAGAATCAGAAAGTTCGCCGTCTGACATTTTCATATCCCAAAGCGCACTCAAGGACTCGTTGTGCAGTCGGTCAGCGTCGGATATCTCTGCGATGAGCAACAGAAATAGGTGAAGGGGTAAAAGGAATTGCACTTGAGTCTGCCTTTACGCCTAGCTAAGCACCTAACGGCAACTAGTGTCTCGATGCGGTGTCGGTGCAGAGATTACTTTATATACCAACTATTAATATAAAGCTAAAAAGTCTCTTTGTTTGAGCGTGTAAATCTCAAGAACTACTGGCTATCGACTGTATACCACTAAAATGACCTGACTTACCGGGTGGAACCGCGGGGTGATGCTAGTCGCCATGATATACATCGAGATTTATACAAACTAACGTGAATACGATGCAATTCTTTCAGCCAACATTATAATGTATGCATGTGATACGCAATATTCATAAGTTTGGTTAAAGCGAAAACGTTACAGCGCGTCCCCGCGCTCCGGAGCCCGTCGGTTACGTCTCCTCACCGGCGGGAAGTTACTACTGCACCCCGGGGAGGAAACTTAACGCCGTGCTAATAACAACCCTTTATAATCATAGTAACTTGTTTGAATTTGACACCGTTTGCCAGGATTAAATTATTTCACGCCTTTATATACCCTCCTACGGGTTGCTATTTCACGTGGCGCTGAGTAATTTTACATTGCCAATGTAAAATAAAACGGCCGAGAGCCTGTTGGACGCGAATGTGAGTTTGTTGTGGGCTGTTACTGGACGGGTCTCGTGGTCTGCTCTGGTATGAAGGTTTCCTAGAAAGTATTTTGATTTTTCCTCCTATAGCTCTTGAACTGATGGGGGAAAAAATGTTATAAATTCTAGAATGCAATAAAGTCTCTAAACTTAAATTGGTTTGAACAAAATTTGAATCCTACCGTTTCAATTTTGAGAGATATAAAATTTTGTATTTGCTGGTACGGAACCCTATCTCTATGAAAGATGTGTCTGACTCGCAGACGGCCGATTTTTTCTATTCAATATTTTAATAGAAACTAATTTTCAATTGTTTTTTTTTTTCAATAATATACACTATTTTAAGGATATATAATATTATGTTTGTGTGTGGTGCCGTAACGGTAAATGTCTCAATGACGAGTACATGAATTTAAAGTAAATATATGACGCTGCTATGTACTTAACAAATCTACTCAGAAAAAGGTTATATTCAAACAAAAACACAGGTTACACCGTGCTAAGATAATACCTAATGTTGGACGTTCTCACCTCCCGCTTCGTGTATAAATGTTAGTAGGCTGAAATACCAAGTTACCTTTTTTTTCAACCAATATATGTTGTTGCTAATGTCTAACATCGTCACAATGTACTGTTTATTGTTCTCCGTCACTGTTCGGAATAATTATGTTAACCAGCACTTGTGCGGTATGAAATAACGTTAAAGAACAATTAACACTTTTATTTTTTTCCATACTAGAGCTATTTCCATTATTAGGATATGACATTAAATATGAAAGCTTCGCTAAAATTTCAAACTTTAGACTGCACTTCTGAACAATTCGGTTTATGCCGCTTATGCCCTTTTAACTGTCGGTATATTTTTAATTCATGAAAAGAATCCTACATTTAACTGTAAGTTTTTGCAAAATTTTATGATTAGTCAGCAGCGAGTAACCTGTAGATTTTAGTTTACGTGCGATCTAAACGGCAGTTTTTTTATTGAATTTACTTAGAAATATAATTTTGTCGGTGTTTTAAGACGTTGCAGATATTGTATTTGACATTAATTTGAGCTCGATACTTGTACGAGTTCCCGAGAAAAAGGACTCGACAGACGGAAGGACTTTTATAAAGATTTGATACTCGGAACTGCTCCTACGGAAGCCTCTGTGTATGCGACGGATTCACGCAAGGCTTTTCATCAAGAGGACATGTAACATTATTACATGTACTCCAACCAAAATGTGTGTTACCGTTAAGTCGCGCAATTTAATTTGCCATCAAATTCCAAAATTGAGAGCTTTGCATTATCACGGACATCCTCCATAGGTCATGAAATACGGATATTTGGCCCGGATAAAACGAAACCGTCTTTACATTAATCAGGTAAATCTTGTACGAGCATCATCACGTAGTCACTGGCAGTCCACTGGCGACTTGTGAAGACTACCAAGAAATACCACATGATTTTGATACTATGTTCATCTTGTATATAATATTGACACATTGCAGCTGACTAGTCCGGCACGACCGGAGGGGTAACTTTCAGTGACACAAAACCGTCGTGAAGTAATATATACGATGGTGTATTTCATGTGGTTGTGATTTTCCCGTAGCGTATTGGAGGGAAGAGGAAAGGAATGAAGATCGAAGATAATCTAATATAAAATTGAGACTCGAAACATTCGACCGTTTCAAGCACATTCAGTGCATCCAGTGACAATATCACACTCGCCGCTCCAGATTATAAAAAGTATTAAGCCAATATTAGTAAATAAAATAATAAGTAGTGACGGTGATGATGATTTCCGGCCGTTTTTGGGCCATGGCAACCCCTTCGACTCCTTATTGAGTACGGCGCTGATGCGCACGGAGATGGCTTATATAGCCGATTGGTGAACTACCTTCCACAGTGTGGACAAGTGCGCTTGTCGCTCTTGTAATGGTAGTGAATGGCGGCGGGTAAAAGACCTCAACTCCAAACTCGATGAGTTCAAAACTCATCGCGCTGGAGTCAAGGTCTTCTAAGCGCTATTTTTCGTGTTCGCGGGTTAATATCTTCACAGTTTCACGCGATGTCGGTCGCTGTGCTGCCAAGCTCTCCCAACCAGATGGTAGTATGGTGCATCTTTTCATGTGACGCATCAGAATATCCTTATATCTAAGGACCTGCCCGCCATGCTTACGCTTGCCCTCCTCCAGCTCAGAATAAAAGATGCGCTTTGCCAGTTTTTCCTCCCCTATCTGTGAAATGTGACCACACCACCGATGTTGGCGACGCATTAAATCAACCCAATATTGGCCCGTCTCAAAATTTCGGTACTGCACACTCTGTCGGACTTATCTGGTTTTCATAATTGTACGAAGGCACTTTAGGTAAAATCTATCCAGAGTACGTATATGGTGACGATACACACACTAGATCTATGAGAAATAGATAAGGTCTGGCAATACGATCGCCATGTACACCGAAACTTTATTGTCATGCAAGCAGAAGACCCTGCAACACAGCTTCCCGAATGATGCAGCTGCAATACTTATCTTGTTATTGATCTCAACGTCAAGGTCACACCTGGATGTTATAGTGTTTCCCGAGTACCAGATTTCGGTACGACCTGCCTCAGCACTTCCTCGTTAAGTTTTATTGCCTGTGTCTCATGGCCATGGTTGTCTAAGGACACCACTTCAGTGTTTTTGATATTGATCTTTAAACTGAACTTGCAGCATGCATGGTGAAAGACAGATATCAGCTGTTGCAGAAAAGCACAGGTCGTCAGCATAAATGATCTCTGTGGTCAGTGCATATGAAATCTTAGTGCCCGCCTTGAGTCGGGCCAGGTTGAAGAGACTGCCATATGTACGACAGCGAATGCGAATCCCTTCAGAAACAGTTTCTATGACCTTTCCGACTGCTACTGCAAAGTACAGAGCGAGCAGATTAGGCGATTGGACGCAATGTTTTACCCCACAGGTAACGCGGAAAAAATCTGATTGTTCGCCATCCACAGAGACTGCATTGCATATTGTCATGAAGGAGTAGCAGAAGTTTCACAAACTTCTCTGTGCATCATATCTTACCAAGTACCATCCAGGGAGATTCAAGAGGCACACAGTCGAATGCCTTCTCTTAGTCGGCAAAGTAAAAATACAGATGTCATCCTTGTTCTCTGCTCTTCTCTTGAAGTTGACGCACTGAGAAAATGTGCCGAGGCACATGTGTAGGTATTTTCCAACCTGACCGAGGTCAGGTCGGAACCAAAATCGGGCAGATAACTTTCTGACAGGTTCTTTAGGCGGTTCAATAGAATTCTTGCAATGACCTTACCAAGGGCTGACAGTAGTGAGATACTATGATACGAGTCAGAGTCCGGTCGGTCACGTTCGTTCTCGTCCGGTCGGTCACTAACGCAAGATACTTCAAAATCGTTTGGGACTCGCTCCTCCTCCTCCCACATTCGAACACAGAGTTTCCATACCGACTTGTGCAAGTCCATACCACCGTATTTTAGTAGCTCGTTTGGTACATAGTAAATTCGTACCGCCCGCTTATTTTGCTGCTACCTGATGGCAGTGGCAACCTCATCAAACCTCAGTGTGTCTTCGGGCTCAATTGATAAGAGAACTGATGTTTTGGAGATCAGCTGATCGATCCACGTTGAGAAAAGTGTTGAAGTGTTCTACCCAACGTTTCAGTCATCATCCCTGCTAGTCAGAAATTGTAATCCGCCGAAAAACCTCAACGGCACCTTTGCTTAGTAAGAAATACCAATATGCTTAAGTATCTCACAATAAAACTCCCCAAGCTGGTTAGTATCAGCAAGCCGTATTTGGCCAGTTATGTCCCGCCACCATTTGTCTTTTATATGTCGAGACTGCTTGTGCTATTCTTGGTCACTCGCTTTACCAACGCAATGCGTCCCCCTCTTCTTCTAAACTGTCGCAAGATCTTGATGTTTTTCGAACGCTATCTCAAGAACGTCGTCGTTAACATTGAACCAGTCTTCGCCACGCCGATCTGTCGTGCCTAATGTTGCTGAAGCGGTTTCCATGAGTTGTCTAGAAGGAATTATCCAAGCAGCATCATCCATCAACCGTCCCATTTACAGGCAACAGCTCTCCCGATAAGGCTTCAGCATATTTCTCCCTAGCCTCGGATTTTTTAGCCTATCTATAGGCACGCAGGAAATCTCTTTGTGGATATCCGAGGCCGACGGGGGCAAAGTCTCAACTTAGGTACAATAGGTCGATATATCTCTTTGGCGTATGTCGGTGTTTGGATAGCGGGTGCATCCACGTTGTCTTGTGCGTAGCGGCAAGTCGGAACATGGTGTTCACTATCGCAAGGTTATATTGAGCGCAAAGACTGTGAAGTAACTGACCATTGCTGTACATGTTTTCCCAGAGTCCATAGTTCGGAAGCGGTCAAGAACGCGGGTTATATTAAGGTGTGCAAACGTTCGCGCAGACGCAGGCGCACACACTCGTTCTCCTTTCTCTCTATTCAATGGAAAGGTGAACCGCTACGACTGGGGAAGAGGTCGGATGATGTATCTCGGGGGGGGGG
>JAFELO010001291.1:88714-130899 GCA_017140195.1 Eumaeus atala | reverse complement strand
GGGGGGGGGATAGAAGTATAGTGAATACACAAAGAGGGAGAGGATAGGAGTATAGTGGGATGCTGCTGTCTCGTAAGAAAAGCGATAGAGACAGTAGCACCTCAGGAGGCCGGGGCCGCGTACCCTTACGTCATTTGCAACTTTTGAGACTGACGTCCCTGACTCAAAAATGAGTAGTTAATAATGGGTAAGTGTACAGTAAATGTATAACAATTTTTTATAAATGTATTGTTATTGTAAATTAATGTTCACAGTTAAAATACATACACTAGAAAAATATTACCCCCCCTTGAGATAGTCGGTTGAAACATCTAAGAATAGATATGTATTGAAATACAAATATGATTATGAAGATTAGGATAAAAGGGAAAGAAAAACAAGAGTGAACATCAAACGCGTAACACAGTACGGTGTCGTATCACGAAGTCGCGGGCAGACAACGAAACCTAACATAAAAAAGCAATATCTCTCGGTCTCCTCGTAACAGACACAACCAAGAGAAACGACGACACACGGCGCGTCTTTAGGGTCCCCTAACAGACAATAAGATAATAGAAATACATGATAAATTAATCGCTACCTGATTGCAATTGGTTTTTGTGGTACTAGAGTAATCCTACATGTGTAGCAAATATTATTAAGCTAGTATTCACCCCGCGTTTTCACCCACGTAACTCCGGTCCTAGGAGCTAAAGTATCATGGTATATAGTAGAGCCTTCGTAGATAAATGGATCATTCAACACAAGTAGATTTTAAAATTCGAGCCAGTACTTTCTAAGGTTAGCATGTCCAAACAATGAAACTCTTCAGCTGTGTATTATGAGTATAGATGCAAAAGTTTGTGAGTATATGAGCAAAAAATAACTGAATATACTTACAGAACTTGTTAGATTTACATATATATTTTTTATAGTATTGTGTATTAATATTTTTATAGCCTTGGGTTTGAGTCCCGAGTCGGACCGAAGTGTTACTATATATGAAACTGTTGTCCTGTAAATCGGTGTTGGGATTAAGTTGTATTCTAATCCTAACTGAAGCCGAGGGCACGCCGTTTCATGCGACACGCTGCTGCCAAAACACTTTTTAATTTTCTTTCTCTTGTGTTATTTCCGTTATCATTGTGATTCTCAACACTAATTAATGTTCGAATAGATTTTTGTATGTCTAATATTATATGAAGTTTCCGTGTATTCTCATAAATAAAGAGTTATTGGTTTATTTATTATTTATTCATTTATTGCGATTTTTTAATTTCTACTTACAGCCCGAAGTTGACAGTTGGCTGTGTTTCACCCCAGTGCCACGAAGTGCACGTTGAGCCGTCGGTCCCGCGCCTGATTCCTCTCCGATCGTGTCCGACTGTCTTCCCATAGGAACAGAAGAGTAAGGGAACAAGGAGTGCACTTGTGCACTATAGTATGTCCTGCACAGCTGGCTCGCCTCTAGAGAAATACTTTCAAAACGGATAGATCCTATATAACGAAGGAACGACGGAACCCGTGACATACGAGATCATTTCAGACTTACCAGTCCTGCGCATTTGCCTAGCTAAACTTATTTAGCTGAAAGGTCATGTTTTTTTTGTACTAGAAAAATGTTTGCTGGATGAAACCTGAAAACCCAGAAAAATGACGCTGAGACATTTAATTCATTTATTGCTATTCAGTTCTGCAGCTGAGTTGGTCTGTCAATGACATCCCTCCTACAGGGCTGGTGATGATGCCTAGGCGACAGCCGTCGCTCTCACACAGATCACAAATGGCATTCTCCGGACGGCCCACTATCCGGAGACCTGGAAAGAGGAAAGGGTCATCGTTCTGCCGAAGTCGGGCAAGCCCCGAAGCCTGCCCGGAAGCTATCGGCCGATTACGCTGCTGTCACACGTCGCCAAGTTGTTCGAGAGGCTTCTGCTTCGGAGGCTGAAGCTGTACATTCCCATAAGGGATGAACAGTTCGAATTTCAGAGCGGCCACTCGACCACGTTACAACTGACGCGGGTGATTCACCATTTGTCTGTGGAGATGAACAGGGGGAGACACTCTGTGGCGGCGTTTTTAGATATGGAGAAGGCCTTCGACAGGGTGTGGCACCCGGCACTTCTGTGCAAGTTGGTGGACGCCGGCGTCCCGCTGGCGCATGTGCGACTAGTGGCGTCATTCTTGAAAGGTAGAGCCTTCCGGGTAGCGGTGGAGCGGAGGCACTCCTCAGTGAAGGCCATACGTGCCGGAGTGCCACAGGGCAGTTGCCTTTGCCTGTACGCGGCCTACGCCAACGACATCCCCACACTCAATGATCCATCGGGAGAGGGTGAGGCGGATGTCATGCTCGCTGACGATAGCGCATACGTCACCTCATCCCGAAAGCCGGAGCTCGCAACTCTGCGCATGCAGCGCATGGTGGACCGGTTGCCAGAGTGGATCTAAAAGTGACGCATGTCCGTCAACGTGGATAAAACGACGGCGCTATATGTCAGCAAGAGGCGCTCCATGCCGGGTGGTTAAAGTTCAGAGGCCAGGATGTGTCTTGGGAATCCTCAGTCGTGTATCTCGGATGCAGTATCGACCACGCGCTTCGGATGGACACGCAGGTGGACCGAGCGGACAACCAGGCGAGAACAGCCCGCGCTTTGCTGTGGCCGGAACTAGCGTCAGGACTCTCTACACGGACGAAACTGGGGATTTACAAGTCGTATATCCGGTCACGCCTCACTTACGCCGCCCCCGCATGGTACGCGCTAACCTCCCAGGCCCAGCAGAAACGACTTCAAGCCCAGCAGAACATATCCCTACGGGTCATCACGGGAGCCGGTCGCTACGTCCATAACGACGTGACCGCTCGTGACTTGCGGATAGAGTCGCTGGAGGAGTTTGTGGTTCGATTGTGGAGCGCTATGTTCAATAGGGCAGACAATGGACCGCATGCTTATCTACGCGACTTAGCCCCGCTGCACGTGCGACCACCTGACGGGAGACCTCCCCGGTGATCCACCAAGCGGACTAGGGACTGCGTGCCCGGCGATGCGGACGAGGATCACACATGCACACGCTTAATATACCCAAATCACTACTCACCAACAGTCACAACACACAGGCCCTAAACAGGCCTACATTCCCACCCTGAGCCCATAGGCCACGATGGCAAGCCCGCAATGATTATTGCGGCCCCGCTACCGAAGGGATAGTTGTCCCCTCGCGATCCAACCCGGGTTATGAGGTTCGCCACGTTAGGCCTCGCAAATCATCTGCGAAGATGACCAGGAGTAGTAGTAGTGCTAATGAAGTACACACGCATCTTGTCCCATGGCAAAGTCATTGCCAGTACCAACACCCAATCGCGACCAATGTTACACAGGAGTGGTCCAATAAATATCCTAAGTTGACGCGAATGTTAATTATTACAAAAAAATAAGTTTACGGATTTTATCGCAATTTTTTTAATTTTTTTTTTATCAACATTAACACAATTTCGTTTTATCAATCTACCCTCAGTATTAAATCTGAGTTGTCGTGTGTTAATTAGCCTCATATTCGTTTCGATACACTTATTCACTAGTAATGTGCCTATAAGTTAACATAAAAACATTCGCGGAAGAAGAAGAAATTAACTATTTTATTTTTGGTTTATTAACTTAGATTTTTTTTTATATCGTTAATTATTATTAAAAAAAAGTGATTACGGACGAGATTTTTTTTTATTGAGCCACAGTAGTAGTAAACTCATCACAACTTTAAAAAAATTGCTGTCATTTTGGAACTACATGAGCTATATTTTTAAAATTTTTATAAGAACCAACAAAACTTAGCCTAGCTCGGGTTTTCGGTTGGACGTTGACTTTTAGGATACCTGTGGTGGGGTATTTGCAATTGAGGAGTGACTGACCCATATTTTTGTGTAGAAGATATCAAAACATTGGCATAAGTATATCAAGATACCATTCTTGAGAATGTAGTTAAGCCGCTTAATAACACCACGTTCAATAACTACCAGGCTGATTGATAATTGACCGAAACGGCGAACTTCAAGAAATATAGGCAAACAAAATTTATTACATTATATTCTATCATCTTTTCGAAAACAGGAGGCCAAATTAGAATTTATTCTAACTGATAGAAATTGTGCGAGGGACATAGAACTTTTTCTCTGCTGTGAATTTTCTCAACAATGGAACAAAACGAAATTTGTGCGGTGATAAAGTTTTACGTTTTAAAATGAAGACAGCAATCCGGATGAAAGTCAAGCTAGACAGTGTTTTGAGTCGATCTTCTCCTGCATTGAGTACAATTCACACCTAGGTAACTGAGTTTAAACGTGGAAGACAGAGCACCGGGGACGCTAACAGGTCTGGTCGTCCAAATGAATTCACGAATCCGGACATGATGAAAAAGATAAAAAAACGTTTTGAATTATCGGCGCTTAAAGTTTCGGCAGATAGCGGAGATGATAAGCATGTCCTCTGAACTCTTTTTTATCATTTTACACCAACATCTGTGAATGAATAACTATGCGCGGGATGGGTGCTGCATTTGTTCACTGTTAACCAAAAGCAGCGTCAAGTAGACGATAGGTTATAGTGTTTGGCGCTGTTGAAGCGTAATATTCACGAGTTCTAGCGGCGTTATGTGGCAGTAGATGAAACGTGGATACATAATTTTACACCTAAAACAAAAGAACAGTCACAGCAATAGCCTGAGAGCGGAAAACCTGCGACGAAGAAGACAAAAACACCCACCAACGGTTTTTTCCACCGGCTTCGTCATGGTGACTATTCTTAGGGATGCTCGCAGGATTATTTTAGTGGACCATTTGCAACGTGTAAAAATAATAAAAAGAGATTATAGGGCAAGCTTGCTACAATAAATTAGTAAAGGAATCCTAAAGGAACGGCCTCATTTAAACAAAATGAAAGTTTTATTCCACCACGACAAGGCACGTGTGTAATAGTCAAGGGTAGCAGTTGCCAAACTCCATGAATTGCGGTTTGAATTGTCATCGTATTTCCCCTGTTCCCCAGATCTAGCTCCGTGTGACTTCCATTTATTACCGAATCTCAAGAAATGGTTAGGTGGGCGAAGATTTTCATCAAATGATGAAGTAATTGTCGCCATAGAGAAAACATTTTATCAAACTGGTGTAACGGCATTGGAGAAGCGCTGGGCTCAATGCATCGATGTAAAAGGAAACTACGTTGAAAAATTAAATTGTTTTAAATAGATTATTAAAGTTTTTTTTGTCGTTTTTTTATACTTATCATACACATGGAAGGAGTGCGTTTTTCTATTGATGACTGGCCTCCACGTTCTAATGACTGTATTACAGCCAATGAAGACGACTTCGAATAAACTTATTTTAGTTTCAATTGTTTTGCATTTATGTATTAAGCTGACAAACTGTAAAAGTAATGAGAGTTATCTACAATGAAGACGACTTCGAATAAACTTATTTTAGTTTCAATTGTTTTGCACTTATGTATTAAGCTGACAAACTGTAAAAGTAATGAGAGTTATCTACAATGAAGACGACTTCGAATAAACTTATTTTAGTTTCAATTGTTTTGCATTTATGTATTAAGCTGACAAACTGTAAAAGTAATGAGAGTTATCTACAATTTCCTTTTCCTTTGTTACAATATTTATGGCAAGACTAAGTATTACTTAATAAATAAAAACCCATGACCTGGGCGTGATTCAAGCCCGAGACATCTGGCGTAAAGCGCGTGTCATACCGAACGTTGTCGGTCGTAGCGCCAACCGGTCGGCAAATGACGATGGTGATTATTTTTATGGCATATTACCATATTATAAAATATTTTTTACCGATTTTCCTGTATATTTTCACCCTAAACAGGAAACCATTGAATCGTGCCGCGTGTCGTTTTTCAGTTTCCGCTCCATTTTTCGCAACGTCCGTAACGAAAAGTGATGCAAAAATGTTGTATGAATTTCAATATCCTCTATCACTTATATTGTTTGCAGTTCCATAAAATTTTACAACATAAAATATTACACAAAATGGAGGTGTTTCATCAATTCAGGTATTCTATGTGAAATAAACTTTACAACAAAGAGGTTACTTATCGTGTGTGTTGCGGATGGTTATGGGCGTTGGCGAGAACTAACATGACGAGGTCCAATTGCTAGTCTGCCAGACAATCAGAAACTAAATTTTTGTATGATATTTGTTGTTCGCGCACTTCATTGCGTGTACATGAAACATCTATACACAGCTCTACAGCTGTTGACCGCTGTCGTAACATCAAGCCGTCAGTATCTTCACGCGACTACGTTCAGCCACAAACCTCCACACAACTGAGAAATTACGCTCTCATTTAGTCAATCCCGCATCCCCAGTGGGCACTCTAAAAACTGCACAATCTAAAAACGCGACAAAATTCACTACACGCTGCTGTTATGTTACGTGAGGGAGAGTGAACACGTGACTAAATTTATAAAATACATAAATATGTTGTTAGTTATTACCAATAGATAGGTTGGATTTGTGTAACAAATACGTCTTATATTTATTTTAAATTTATTTATTGTATTTAGCGATCGTAGAGGTGGTGGTAAATTGTTCTAACGCTTAGTGGCCAAATATCTAAAACTACCCCGAAATGCTGCGAATTTGATATTTTTGTAGCAGTTGCTTTTAAATTGTTAACAGAGAAAAATTGTGTTTCTGTTTTGTAGGTTGGATTTACGTTTAAAAGAGTAGAACACTGCATACACACAGGGTGCGGTAATCGCCCTACATCGGCAATGAAATTTATGAAAACATATTAACGAGGGTTAGGGCCGGTAGCCCATTGGCGAGGCTGGCGTGAAGGAGAGCTACGCATGTACATTACCATTAACCATGCGGCGGTCACTTACCCGCTTGTCCCCGTCTGCCAAAAAGACCAGGAATGATTCGGGACATAGATAGGCATATCAATTGCTCATGTATGGGCTACTACGCAGAACAAGACAAACTAGCAATATGAACCATCTGGTGACTCCCGGCCCTGTCATCATCTATGTATACAAGTGCGTTGCCCTCCTACAAGCAATTAGGAAACTGCTTCTTATAAACCGCACAAAAAGTCATGCGGCATGCAGCAGCCTCGTACTGAACACACTCACTATGAAGTGTCATTAATTTTATCGTCGGCAACTCGCCGCTCGCCTATGTTGACACATTTTCTAATTGCATAGAGGGACAAACGAGCGATCGGAACCTTCTTCGACTACTGACGCCCATGAACATTCTCACAAGTACTATGCCGATGAACGCATCGGCAACTGCCCTCCCTTCCGCCTCCCATCCGATGGGCCAACGGCTACTCACAAATCGCACGAAATTACACTCCGAAGGTGTAACTGTACGACGGTATCTTGTGAGCGAGAGGTACCTCCCTGGCCTTGCGGGCCCAATTTGGCTGCAACGCTGCAGTGCATTACATCTTGTTTTTTTGTGCATTGTTCACTACTGCTACTGCACGGAGATCGTATTATTTATTCTAAGTCACATTATAATATGTCATGGTCGAGTTCAGTGAATAAAACAGTAATGTTTCACTCTATCGCCAACATGTTGCAATTTACAGCGGCATGAGGTGTCTTTACCTTACTTTGATATTTTTTTACATTTGTTTACATGCTATGCAATGATCGCAACGATTAAGGCAATGGCATCCTACGTGCCCTAAGTTCATCGATTGTAATGGTTAAAGAGTTTTTCAAATCGTTCTGGTAGCTTCGGAGCCTATTGACAAACAAACAATCAATTGTTTGTTCGCTTGAATTGAATATGCTTAAACGTTACTTCTTTATAATGTTAGTATAGATATTTAGGCTAACATACTATTAAACCGCAAGTAGCCACAGCAGTATAATATACAAATGAGCGGTTCGAATCTTTTGATGACTACCGACGCCCATAGACATCTTCACAGTTCTTTGGCAAGGAGAGCAGTTCAAGGTTTTGATTTTCTTCCGTCTTCTAATGGGCTACCGGTGCTCAGAGACAACACGAAACGAAGCAGTACAATTGTCACTCTGTGGCGGAATCATGCGGCTTATAACGTTTCTGTGTCAGGTGATATCGGGGCCGGCTATCTAGTCCAGGGGAGTTGACGAGGGCGCCAGTTTTACACAGAGTGCCTGCCATCTAAACTCTGCAACCCAGAAAGGAAACAAGAGCCAATCATAGATTAGGCCCAATTCCAATATACAAAATCCATATCTTTTTTTAATTTAGAAAGAATCATTTGTAAGTGGCGGGGTTTGAATCCATCCATCCACACATGAACCTCTTTTACTTAAGCAATAAATGGCAAATGCTCGCTTGTGCCCAGCTACTTACCGGAATTAGACAAGTTTCCACCGCTCATAATACTTGTCACAGAAACTTCTAGAGCCAAATGCATGCCCGAGATTACGTAGTTTGCGCTAAAGCATATTAACACATGGGGCTTAATCCGAATAATTAGTTTTTAACTCAGTTGTAGAGTATAGATGGCGCCAGCTACTCTCCTGGCTCAGGGAAGATTAAAGCCGCCCTAACAATTAACATTACGTTTAATTTGGGATGAAGACATGGGAGCGAGTATGATTACTATATTATACGGCAACAAGATTACACTTGAATAAATAAATTAACTTTGTATACAATTTTCACGATTATTTATTTTTCAATTTACATTTACGACGGGTCGACTTATCATCATTAGGTTTACCTAATGACGGTAAGTCGAAATGTGGCCGTAAATAATTGTGAAAATAGTATATAAAGTTTATTTATTTATTCAAGTGTTAACATGAATTTCCACCAAGAAGTGACAATACATTCAATCAACTGTAACAAGATTACGCTAAATCTCTTCAGGTAAATTCAAATGTCAATTAATTATCTAAACACTCGTGTGTATCGACATTGGGCTTTTGTGATGCTGGAGCAAGGGCAAGTTGTCGGCACGACCGGGGGCGGTTACTCGCACTCCAGCGCTACGGATATTTGAATGGCCTGTTGGCCTGTAAAAATTGGTTTTAGTGCGCCATTTTTTTTATTCATTAGGATTCCCTACCGATAGGGCCCTGGATCCTTGTGTGTGAGCGCCTCCTTAAACAAAATTCTAAAAAATGTTTTGCCGAGTTTCGTCAATAAAGGTACGTCGCCCTGAAAGTATGAGGACAAATGAGCTGACGGATCCATTCTCTGTCTACGGATCATCCGCATATGTAGATGAGTTACCCACACCTCATGCGCCCAATGGTTCGCCAGCTTATCATAAACAGTGCGAAACTCTACAGCTTAGTTATTACTTTAAAGCGGTAGGTGTCCTGTGAGAGAGATGAACTTCACCAGTCTTTCCCGACCAATTCGGCTGCAATGCAGCATGAGGGCAACATAGCGGCGTAGTTATTATTAGCATAATGTTAAGCACAATATAACATAACATTACTTGAAATATGCAATAAATATTTTACAAATATATAGCTATGAGAATATTAATATTTAATATATATGACTACTGACTTAATTATATTAATTATGTCATCCCAGCAAAATTTCGGCCACGGTAGGCTTTCTGTATAGACTAGCCAGTTGGCTAGTCTATTGCGCATTTGCGCAGGACATGACAGTTGTGCGTTGGTATGGATGACAAGGACATCCATACCAACGCACTCGGAAACGCTTGCTGTCTCTCTCTTGCCGGAAGGTGAGACAGTGATAGTGCCGTCCCGCTTGCGCCGCAGCCCTCTCGTCCTTGTTCGGAACGCGGTCCGGAATAATTATTATTCCGTGCCGTGTTTAGAAATCGGGCGAAGCCAACGCACTTTTTGTATACATTTATGTATAGTCTAGTATAAGGAAAGGAGACCTAGACCCAACAGGTCCGAAGCCGCTACGCGCGACATACACCCTACCCTTTTGAAGAAGGGTCGGGCAGTGGACAGCAAGGCCGACGGAGGACCAACCACCACCGGAGCCGCCTATCATGCCACGGAAGCAGGTCGAACGGACTGTGGTCAGGAGACCCCTGTTCCCTTCTGAAGAAGAATGACGGGAATTCCTAGCGGAGCTGGAGGAGCTACGCCCGCAGAAGCGCGCGGCGTCTTCGCCCGCTGAATGATCTTCCAAGGTAGTCGCTGTGGAGGATTCACCACGCTCGACTACCACCTCACCATCGCCACCAGGAACACCGCGTTCATCACCGCGGTCTTCACGCCTATCAACGCCTGCATCACCAACTACGTCACCTGCGGCTAGTGAGTCGGAAATGGCTGGCCCAGCGACGCCCGAGGTGGACTCGTCGACGACGCCGGGAGCCGCCTCCGTTTCGACTGCTGTGTCTGCCGGGGACGTCTAGTCTGCCTTTTCCAGCGGATCGGTCGACGCGACTCGATATCGCGGCTTCGCCGCCGCTCTCGTAAGGTACCCCCATTTAGGTGTGCCCCTATCAGGTGTGTCTGCCAGTGGGGACAGACACCGAGTGCATCGCCGAGGAGCTCAGGGGCCTTGGCTTCCCGGTGCGCTTCGTGCGGCATATACCGGCGAGAGGCGGGAGACCCGGCTGCCTTTACCACGCGCAGCTGGACCGCCTGAAGAGTGAGGAGCTCACACGCCTCTACGAGGTGAGATTACTCCTCTGCAAAACCAGAGTTGGTCGTGGAAGGGTGGAATGGCAGACAGGGACCAGCACAGTGTCACCGTTGTCAGCTCTTCGGACACTCCTCAACAAACTGCCTTAGGTGCATCCGCTGCGGGGGGGTCCATGCAGTCGAGGTCTGCTCGCTGCCGAGAGGAGCCAACCCGACCTGTGCCAACTGCAAGGGCCCTCACACGGCCAATGACCGAAGGTGTAAGGCCTTCCTCGGGAGGCCGGAGCCCGAGGCATGGCCACCCACCCACCCATCCCAGGTCGAGTACAGCCCAGGCTTATCCCTTGCCGCCCCGGCCAACGACCCCAAACTCAGGCAGGTGAAGACGACCAAGCCCAAGTGGAGGCTCACTCGCAAGAGGAAGCTCCAAGCTGTGGTCCTCCAAAGCTGCCACCCTCCGCTACAGGTGACCACCGCGACCGCAGTGCGCAGAGTACCCTCACAGGCTAGGGACCCGGAACACGCACGCTCACCATCACGCGCACCGACTCATCCCACACCACAGACACCAATTTCCACACCACGAACATCAGTCCCACCTGCGCGGGAGCCGAGGCGCTCCGAAGGGGAGCAGCGTCGGCGCGACGAGCCCAGGGTCCTCGTTGACGATCTCAGAGAGCTAATCCGAGAGATCGTCAGGGAGGAGCTGAGGGCGGTCGTGAAAGACGAGCTGTTCAAAGTGCTCAGGGACCCGCGCATCTGAGCGCAAATCACACACGCTCGGAGCCAACCAACGGGGAGCCAGTGATGGATCGTGACGAGCTCAGGGTCGCTTACTGGAACCCCGGAGGAATAGGAGGCAAGAGCAACGGTCTTCGGCTGCTCGCTCAGCAGTATGACTTACATGTCTTCCTGCTGGGCGAGATTTGGCTGAGGCCCACGCAGAGCTTCCGGCTACCGAATTACGTCGCCCAGCGGGAGGCCGTACAGAGGTACGACTGTGCTCGTTCGGCGGGACGTCGTGCACAACGAACAGAGACCGGGATCCTTCACCGACATGGGCTCGACTGGTATAGTCATTCACATGGCGGGGGTGGAGCTCAGACATCCCGGGAACAGCTTTGACCTAGGTGATGTCCACAACGTGCTGGGGAACGGCGGCCAGGTGTTATTGGTCGGCGACCTGAATGCCAAGCATCCAGCTTGGGGATCGGCCGTCACAAACAACGCTGGTTTCAGGCTGCAGAAGGATCCGGAAGAGCGTGGCTACACGGTGCATGGACCACCGTGTCCTACACACGTGCCTATGGATCCCCTTTGCACACCGGACGTTTTGGACATCGCCCTACACCAGAACATCAAGGCCACGGTCAACATCCGGGTCCTGTACGACCTCGACACTCAACACCTACCCATCCTCGTCACACTTGATTCCGGAGCAATCCTTAGGCAAGGAGTGCGGACCAGAGAGAGAATCGGATCTGGACCGTCTATCAGGATAGCCTAGTCGACTTCACCATCGCCGGGCAACTGTCTACTCCGAACGAGGTGGAGGCCGCCGCTCGACTCTACACGGAAAACATCCGGGAGGTAGGGCGGCGGCGACTACCGTTGTACCGGAGACAGTGCGCAGACGGGGTGAGCTCCCCCCGAGCCCACTGGCGGACCTGCAGAGGAAACGTCAGATGAGGAAACTCTGGGCCTGCACCCGCTGTCCGAGTATTAAGGCACAACTCAACAAGCTGGCCGAGGAACTGTCTGCGAAGGTGAGGGAGTATCGTGGAGCAGGCTGGGAGAGTACAGTCTTCCATGCCAGCGAAAACGACACTAGCCTACACGCCTTAAACAGACGTCTCACGAGGCCAAAGACCACCATCACTCCATTTCTAGACACCACAGGCGCGAAACACTACGGAGCGCAGGCTCGCGCCGAGGTGCTCGCATCACATCACACACACGAAGTTTTCACCACACCCAGCGGCGCCGTCGTTCACAGAACATCACGAGCAGGTGGAGTGCCGCATTCGAGAGCTCCTCCAGAGCCCAACTCCGCCGCTCAGCGGGAAGGATTTCTTTCCCCCCTCTGAGCTGCGGAAAGTTGCACTTCGCCTCTCGAGGCGCAAAGCTCCAGGCCCCGATGACATCCCCCCACAGCGCTGGTGATGATGCCAAGGCGAGCAGCCGTGGCTCTCATTCAGATCGCAAATGGCATTCTCCAGACGGCCCACTTTCCGGAGACCTGGAAAGAGGAAAGCGTCATCGTTCTGCCGAAGTCGGGCAAGCCCCGCAAGCCTATGGTATACGGGGTAATGTCCTGCAACTGATTATTTCGTATTTAAAAAACAGATTTCAGGTTACAGAAATAAACAGAATAGAGCATGAAACTAAAACTGAACTACCATACGAATCAACAAATCGAATGGTACATTACGGCGTCCCATAAGGAACTGTACTGGGGCCGTTATTATTCTCTTATATATTAATGACATGCCTAATTCAATAGAATCTGTGGCATTATTCACCGATGCGTGCAGAATAACTATTAATTCTAATGACAAAAATTGTTATGAGGACGAAATAAATATTTTTTGGAGAGTGTAATTAGCTGGCTTGTTAATAACAACTTGATAATGAATGTAATAAAATAAATATTGAAAAATTTTATCAAAGACCTCGAAATTCACCAGACATTCAATTAATGTATAAGAACAATTTAATAAGACAAGTAGATTCTACGCAATTTCTAGGTATAGTAATTGACCATATACAAAAATTTCACAAACGCATTAGTAGTCTAACATATACATTACATAAACTATCATACAATGTTGACAATAAAACATTGATTACGGCATATGTAGGTATGGTTGAATCCTTCTAAAGATACGGAATTATTTTCTGGGACAATTCAACAGGAGGAGGCGCGGAAGAAGTCGGCCGAAGGGAGCGAGGCAGCCCCTACAACGGCCGACTTCATGAAGAGGTTGCCCAGATGGTGGGGAACATTGTGGACACACACATCTCGGGCCTGGAGATGCGGCTCCCACCTGCCCCACCCTGCCGCCCACCTCTAGCTGGGGACAATAGGCCACTGGCGAAGGAGACGAGGTCCACGATTGTGGCCAAGAAGACGGTGACAGCGGAAGCACTTTCTAAAGAAGATGAGAGGAGTGTTTTTTTGCAGGACTTCCCGGCCCTGCCCCAAAATACCAAAGGGACGGGCAAAGGAAAGAGGAAGAGAAACGGGCCAGAGTGGACGGCGTTCGGTCCCTCCACCTCTAAGGCAGATGCCCCAACGCAAGATAGGGGGTCGGAGGATGAAGCCCCACAGGATGTAGGGGCATCGTGGACGGACGTCGTCCGCCGCAAGGCGACGAAAAAGCCGGCGGTACAACCGCCGCCGGTGAAGAAGAATATTCCACCGGCGGCTTCTGCGCCGCCGGCGAAGAAAAAGGAGGCAACGAACCCAAAGCTGTCGCTACCCTGCTCCTCGGCCGTAATAGTCAAATTACGGCTGGAGGCGCTTCAGCACTACTGAAAGCTGAAGGGGTAGGGGCAGACCTGAAGGAGCTGGGTATCGGTCTACTCCGGATTCACCAGTCTGCGACCGGGGCGCGACTTATTGAGCTGCCCGGCTCCACGAGCGGCGCGAAATCAAATAATCTCTAAAGGAGATTATTCTCTAAGGGAGGTGGCGGATATAACCAGGCCCGACAAAATGGTTGATTTAGGACTCTCGGGCAGCACCTGCGACTGAGATGGCAAAGGAATTGTCGCACGGGGCAACTCGGCTCGGGCTCGGCCCACATTCAGCTCCCGGCGACAGCGACCAAGAAGCTACATGCGGTTCGGGGTGTCTCCAGCTTCCGTGCGTTCGACGTCATCGTCGTCGTCGTCTAGGGGGCATAGCTGGTTTCCGCGTTGGGCTCTCACTAGGCTCAACCGGGAGAAGGCCGCCATCGTCGGCCGTTGGAGCCTCCCGCCGCTATCGGAGTTAGGGGTGGACGAGGCGGCTGGTCGGCTCTGGGACGCATTCACTGCGGCCTGCTTAGCGGTCATGCCACCCGCGATGTGTTCGCCCCAGCGGCGGGTGCTGCACTGTTGGACGGCCGAATTCTCTCTCCTGCACCTCGGGGATAGCCTCCGGGAAATTTTTGAGCGCTGCCTGCGGTCTGGTCAGTTCCCGATGGCATGGAAGGAGGGTCGACTCTGCCTGCTTCTAAAAGCAGGGCGGCCCATGGATTCGACGTCGTCGGTTCGACCAGTGGTGCTACTGAACGAGACTGGGACAAGTGGCGGCGACTCGGGCGCGGCGTCCCTTAGGGTTCTTTAGTTGGACCAATGCTGTGGGACGTCGGATGGGTCCTGCAAGGCCGTCTCCTCCCCGGGATGGGTGTCATCTGTTATGCGGATGGTACCCTCGTCTATGGAAGTAACTACAAGGAGGCGGCGCGGCTGGCCAAGGTGGGCATTGACCTCATGGTCAGCCGCATAGAGAGGTCAGGGCTTCGGGTAAGATTAGAAAAGACCGAAGCTATTGTCTTCCGCGGGACCGGCCGCAGGGGGCCCCAACCAGGGGCCGCTCTGCAGGTTAGAGAGGAGAGGGTCAAATTGAGCCCCTACATCAAATATCGGGGGCTTGTCCTTGACGGTGGGTAGACATTCGGCCCACACATAAGGCGGTGATTGCGCTGGGCAGACTCTTTCCGTACCTCGGTGGACCCAGCACCGCCTGTAGGCAACTGAACTCCGGAACCTGTCGGAGTATGGCGACGTACGGTGCTCCGGTTTGGGCGGATCGTCTCACTGTGCGTAATAAGGCCCATCTTGTGTCATCGCAGTGAGGTCGGTCCGGGGGTACCGTACGGTATCGTGGGCTGTAGCGACAGCCCTAGCCGGTGATCCCCCGTGGAAACTCGTGGCGGAGGTTCTTGCAGAGATCTGCTTCTATGTCTCGGATAGGAGAGCTCTCGGTCTCAGCCCCACGCATGATGAGATACCACGGATTCCTCGGTTAGGGCATGTGGCTTTAATGCAGAGGGGGGGGACGAAGTGGTGCGACAGCCGTACGGTAGGGAGATAATGGCTGGCTTGCGCCCAGTCTTCGAGCGGTGGATGCACCGTAGACGCAAACCCCTCACCTTCCGTCTGACACAGATTCTCACCGGGCATGGTTGCTTCGGTGATTATCTGTGTATGTGGACTCAGCCCAGCACACCCTCGAGGAGTGCCCGAGATGGGCGGCACTGTGTCACGATCTGACATCAGTTGTCGGAGGGGACATGTCAAAGTGTAACGATGCTCGGCATCATCGTCTCGATGCTCGGCAGCAACGAGTCCTATTAGGTGATGGCTTCCTTCTGTGAGACCGTCATGTCCCAGAAGGAAGCCGGCGAGCGGGTGAGAGAGGAGGCTGCCGACGCGGCCTCCCTCCGCCAACGACGAATGGGGGTGCGTAGGAGGCGCTATCTGCAGCGCCTTCAGTAGAGCCCCTGTGTTCCTTGTCGGGCCGGAATGGGAACCCTATCCACGTCACACCCGGTAATAAAGACACGACGTTGTGGGGACTGTCATAGCGTAGCCGGACAGTCTCCGAGGAGGTGAATTTTGGCCTTTTCGCCGAAGCCACGCTGTCGCTAGAGGGTCCTGTTGCCTGCAGATCTGGGAACCTCCACTAATAGCGGCTGAAGCCCAACATCGGTCTGGGGGTCTACCCGGGCTCCCAGGTATCATGAGTAAATGCAATCCCCTTCGTCACCAAAAAAAAAAAGGACTGTCACATTTGATTCGCGCGCAAAATTCGAACATAATCCTGCTACACGATAAGCGCATGATAATAAACTAAACTATTTTACAAAAGAGTTATTAAACTCCTTTATGGAAGACCAATAAAACAACTGAAATGGGACCACAAATTGGCAAAAATATTAAAAAACAAAACATAATGTTAATTAATAAACAAACCTTAATATCGCAGTAGGTACACAAAGAGGTTATTCGTATGAAAAGGCAGTCACATTCAGATTCTACACAACACAGTATACAGTACAAAAACACCGCCACATTTGAATTCTACACTTTTGCATTTTATCATCGCAATAAACTCGTGCCACACATGCTTATTGCGTCGGTTGTACATACCATCTTTGGTAAGAGTATTTTCATCAGTCCACAAAACTTTTTGAATAAAATTGGCATCCGTGTTAATTTGATTTATTAGCCACTAATCAATAATCGATGCGGCGTTGGTACTCAATAGTAAACAATGCTTGCACTTGACTTATTTTATAAGGATGACGGGTAACCTCGCTACTTGGTAATAAACACATTATGAATATGTATGTATTGGTTAATAGGTTCTGGAGTGGAGGCCGCGTTTATGAAAACGAAGTGTTGGTGGACCATTTACCAGGTGGGAAAACGATCTCCGTGCCGTAGCCGGTCCGGGGTGGATGCGAGTAGCAGGAGATCGATCGTCTTGGCGTTCATTGTAAGAGGCATATGTCCTGCTGGGGACCGATAAGGGTTGATAATGATGATGATGATGATGTATTATCATACCAATTTCTTCTCTTACTAAAATAGTGATATTATTTCATTATTGATATTATTATCATTATCATCAGCCGGTTGAGGTCTACCATTGGACAAAGGCATATTGATCCTTAAGAACTTTATAATGCGAAAACCAAAGATTTAAATGTACCTATTATTATTGTCATTATTTCATAACTATTATTTAATAGTTGTACAGGTTACAATTACTAGGAGGCGTAAACTTACCAGGAGCGAATGGATAAGACATGATGACAATGTTTTTAATTAGTATCGTCTGAATACGTACAGCGTCATTGTAATTTAGAAAGGGACAGAGAAATAGGTAGTCAGGTGATCACCTAGACATTAGTTGACCTCTTCACTTTATTACGTAATGGTAAACATTTTAATTACGAAGTAATAAAGTTTGCAACTCAAAAACACGTGTAGTTTAAAATCTTTTAATTTACACATTTCACCAATTTAAGTGAGAAAATAGAGTGTTATTAAAATTTTAAATCCTCATATCTTTTAAACGCTTATGATCTTTACCGAAATTCTTTTTGTATTTTAATGCTGACAATGCATTTTACCCCCCATTAAAAAAGAGGTGACAAGTTTTTTCCTACACCCTGTATATAATTTTCCTTGTTCTACAAGGAATAAGTCAGTTTATGTTATTATTCACATAAAAGTATTCTAATAAAGTAGTAAAAAGTATTCTATAAAAAGAAAGTATATAAATGTTCATTTACTTATTTAATAATAGAACCGACTGAATACCAGTACTGTACCGGCTCAACGGACACTGAGTTTGCTCCTGTTCATGAAAGTTATTTATTTTTTAACTGCATTTTGTAATGTAGAAATAAACAAATGCTTCAATGATTGTTTGACGACCGGCTGGCTTACTGAGTAACGTGGCGGTTAGGCCGCGTGTTTCGCCAGAAGTCGCGGGATCCAATCTCACCTACATCATGGATCTACTATTTGTACTTCCACAAAGACAATCCTAAACATATAAAATTTCTTCAATTTATAAAAATGTCAAGTATATTGTCCGCTGTCTAGTGCTTGTAACACAACGCCTTGTGGTACGCCCTCGCCCACAGGCCTACTTGGTGTGAGTCTTGTCGGGACTAGTCCACTACTCGTTTGTATTTCTTTTGTGACTTTAAAATTAAATAAAAATAAAAATGAAAATGAATGTCAAGGTTCTGAACCTAAACAGTGACGTTTAGCAAAATGTTGTTTAAAAAATATATTGAAATTGATTTGGCAACATTTACTTTATCGTCATATATAATTTTAAAAAGATTTTAAAAAATGTATAGATTGTAAACGAAAAATTACGGTTACCTGTATTTTTATAACGGATTAGTCGGCGCAGAAAAAAGGGAAGGTTTAAACTCCACAAGGCTGAAATGTGGGCGCAATCGGATTATTGGCTTAAAGCGATTAAACTAAATTATAAAATAATAAAGAAAGCTGAAGATTTAATAAATAAAAGTGTTTTGTCTGTTGAGTGTTTACTATAGTACCTATACTTCAAGCTATCGAGCAGCAACAGAAGTATATCAGTAACTACCGAGGTGCGGCGCTCATTACTCATCTGTTTATGGGCGTCGGTAGTCAACTACTTGAGGTTACCCGTTACACAAGCATTCACATATTTGTTATGCCATCATAATTTCTTAGTTCCTCCCAATGGGACAGCAAAACAGGCGCTTTCGTCGCTTATTCGTAACTCTCTTGACTTTTGGCCGAGGCTGACATTTTTGTTCAAGCAACTTTTGTTGCTGTCACTTTCGGCGGTGTTACACGAGCGATTGGTACGGCCTCGGTCGGGAGAGCTCAGTTCAGCTGCACTGCTGCATGGCACTACGTTTCACTAAAACGTTGCTTAGTTTTATTTGTGTAATATCAATCAATACTTACAGGCACTATAGATAAATGCATTCACATATGAGAACCATAAAGACAGCGACATTTTCCGTATTCGATTTTTTAAAACAGAGTTTTAGTCTGAGATTCCGCGATATCAGTTCAAACGTGCGATTTTCTACATAAGAAATGTATTGAGTCTGTACGGATGGCGAGGGGAATTTTCCAATCGTGTGCGCCGGCTCAAACAAAATGTACGTGAACGCTGCGTTACGCACTATGTCGTTACTTTTTTCCAGGTGGGTGCTCGAAAAGCGTCAGGTTGCATCTGAAACGTACGTCACTACGTACGTAGGGAGTAAATTCCGTAATTTGTTACTTTTAGCCTAAGACATGAAAAAATATCCTCGAGTGGCGATGCTGACCATTGTACAGTATGTGCTACGTTGGAGCTCAAAGCAGTTAAGCTATTTGGGAAACACATGAAATACAAATGAGCCAATCTCTTGTCAGTCAAATTAAGAAATATTTAATAACAATAGTAACGCGCTTATCTGTGTCTAGAGGTAATCTGGCCCGTATGCCGTGATGATTGGATCTAACTTAACTAACTTTTTTTTACTGTAGACACGGGGAAATGCACTAACGCGTACTCACTGGCCCTGGGTGGGATCCAGTAGTGTGTGGGACTCGCGGCACATAATAGTGACCAACGTCCAAAAAACCCACCGTGAGTGTCATCAGTGCCGCCCTTGGTGAGACGCCCCGGAACAACATATCATCAGGGCACCTCGACGGCTAGTCTGCCCCCTAAATGACCGGCTCCGCCTCCACAGATGGAGTTATCTCGCCCTACAGGACAACCCCACCGGCTTTGGGACAGTGCCATAGGGTGAGGTTCCCATCTTCACCCATTGCCCCTTGCGCAAAAGCGCCAGGTCCTGTCGCTCTTTGGTCTTCTCTTCCTATAAGAGGGGCACCGAGAACGCTTCCTCCTCCTGATCTTTAACCCCCTCTTCTATCTCCCTCGGTTCAAATGGCTTCGACTGGATCCAGACTACTAAGCCCCACCGCCACGATTAGGCTTGAACCATGGCGGGGTAACAAAACCAACTTTTTTTTGACGTGGGGAAACGCATTTACGCACCTGCGCCGGCGTTGGGTGAGGTCCAGCGATGTGTGGGGCTCGCAGCACATTATAGTGCTGAATACCCACCGCGAGTGCCATCCGTGCTGCCTCAGGTGAGGTGCCCCGGAGCAACCAAACAATAGGGCACCTCGACGGCTAGTCAACCCCCGAAGGGGCCGACGCCACCTCCACGGATGAGGTTGTCCTGCACCAAAGGACAACCCCACCGACTTTGGGACAGTGCAATGAATCCCCCGATTCAATTGGCTTCGTCCGGGTTCACCCTAAGCTACTAATCCCCACCGCCACGACAAAGCTTGAACTATGGCGGGGAACTTAACTAACTTAACTTGACCTAACTTAGAGTGTCGGGTTGGACAAAAAGTATTCTTGTACTTTGAAAATACTTTGTTACAGGAAAGTATTTTGGTGCCTGACTTTTCTACATTTAAACTGTGTTTAAACTCCTACCTTCATATACTCATGACATTTCATTACATTTTAGCTTCATTAAACTAAAGATTTTTTGTTTGTTTATTTAGGAGTGCTATCTCTGGAACTAGAAGTCGAAAGCTCAATGTATTTGACAGTTACATTCACAAAGAAACGTATTGGCGGTACAACACGACGACGCGACGACGATTAGGACCGGAGCTATGACAATAAGACAACGGGGCGGTGCTTGTCTATACTAATCTTGTGAAGAGGAAACATTTCATTGATTTTTTGTTTATTTGTTAGCATTGAATAGGCTCCATAACTACTGGGCCCATTTGAAAAAAATTCTACCATTAGGACCCTACATTATCGCTGACGCACATAGACTATATAATTTTTTTAAACGATAGCTCATTATGAAGACTTGCATAGCTAAAGATGTGAAAAACTTTAGAAGTATATCCTTCTATCGCAGCTGCAGAAATTATTGACAACAGCTGTTCCGACAGAACTTTGATGTCTAGGAGACTAGAATTAAACTTTATAATATTTGACAATACTGTTATATTATATTATAGTATTATAAATTGGACACATTTGGTTGTTTGAAATATATAAAAAAGATTTTTAGTGATCACAACAGCACGGGTTAGTTGCATCATACACTAGAGAAGAAAAGAGCACACGTGCTGTTTAGAGGCCGGCAACGTGCTATTTAGAGGCCGGCAACGTGCTATTTAGAGGCCGGCAACGTGCTATTTAGAGGCCGGCAACGTGCTATTTAGAGGCCGGCAACGTGCTATTTAGAGGCCGACAACGTGTCTTGCAGATGTCCACGAGCAGCGGTAGTCACTACCCACCCGCTCCTTAAAAAAACTCTACTTAATACATAAATGTAAATGAAACCATCATGTAGATTTCACGTCACGGCAGCGAAATGTCAATTAGAAATTGTATTTTGTGTGAAGAAGTTTGGCTGCGGAATTACATAGATACACCCAAAAATAAGGGTTCCAAATGTTGTTTATTTTATTTACAGGTAAGTAAATATTTCTTTTATAAGCTAATGTTAGTAGGTAATGATTATTGTAAACACTTTTAGTGACCAATAAAACTTATATTTACCGAAACGCAATTGAGTATTTATTCCTAGAAATATGCAGTCATTATATAATTATACAATCAATGGCGGTGGACACTCGGCGCTTATTGCAAGTCGTATCATAGCGATAGTCTGATGATGTCAGTTCAGGACTCCTCATAACACGTTCACCAAGTGATTGGAGCAGAGCAACCGACAGCGTCCACCCCGATTGTTTGTTGCCAGTATCATACAATGAATCATCATTACCACATTATGTATAATTTTTATATTTTTGAAAAGAATAAGGTTTTTTGACATATTTCGTGAAATATCTGTGCGAAGCCGGGACGGACTAGTTTGATATAAATTCCTACAATATTTATTTATAATATTTATAAATTTTTTATATATTATAATATTTATATATGATATATATATATATATATATATATATATATATATATATATCATATCATCCAAACAGTACCCTACAATTTAATACCCGTGTGTTTCTCTGCACAAATTATTCATTTTTTAACAAAAGAATGAATATAATACGAAAGTGAAATGTTCTTTACATACTTTTAATTTAGCTAACTTAACACAGCTTTATATATTAATAAATTCAGACGGAAGACGGGAAACTTGTTAGTGATCACCAACATCCACAGACATCCACAACACACGATGACTAGCAGATCAGTTGGAGGCGTTTTAGAGATGAATAGGCTCTTTTCTTGAAGATCCCTAAGTCGTATCGGTCCGGGAGGACTGAACCTCAGTCGTCATATGTCGGTCCGGGAGGACTGAACCTCAGTCGTCATATGTCGGTCCGGGAGGACTGAACCTCAGTCGTCATATGTCGGTCCGGGAGGACTGAACCTCCGTCGTCATATGTCGGTCCGGGAGGACTGAACCTCCGTCGTCATATGTCGGATATCCAGCAAAACATGAACATGCTCACAATTATCATGTACCGAAATACGCACAGACCGCCGAGGAGGAGAGGCCCTGTAGCGGTAGACGGAGTGTGGGACGGCCTCCTACCCGGTGGACTGACGACTTGGTTAAGGTGGCGGGGAGCTGCTGGATGCAAATGGCTCGTGACTGTGACCTGTGGCGCTCTGTGGGGAGGCGTATGTCCATGTCCAGGAGTAGACTTCGTCCAGCTGATGATTAATATGTCTTGAATATTGTTCAAGTTTTTTTTATAGTGTAAGGGGACACATCGGAGCCATTCTAAGACTACTGAGGGCGTCGGCCCCTAAACATCAGCATAACTACTATGCCGATGCATTGCCCTCCGTTTCGTCTCCCTCAATGGGCCACCGGCTACTCGCAAACCGCAAGAACCGCGATATCATAGATGTCACTGTACGACGGTATCGAGTGAGAGAGAGGTACCTCCCCGGTCGTACCGGCCGAACTCCGCTCCAGTGCAGCATGGCACTACCTCTTACAATAAAATTCAAGTTATGTATAACTTTTCTAATATCGTAAACAACAGTAGAATATATTGCATAGAACATTAGATATTTCGATATTACGTAACAAAATTTAAACAGAATTTTATTGTTTCTCATTTATATCAAACGCCATTGAAATGTATTGCGTATACAAACTAAATTATATGTACAAATATTTGCTTACGGTGGCCACGTCACACAATATGTTTGATCAAATGTAATGCGCGAATATTTAAACACAGCCTTACATAATTGATCTGTTTGTATGGTTCCGCATCTAAAAAGTAAAGAACGGTATCCTATTACGAACGTTATGATATCCGTCTGTCTGTACGTCGTTTCGGTTTGGTAATATGCTGCATGTACTTTCATGATGACGATTATTGCGTTACTGGTGCCATTTTATTTAACTGTAAGTTAAAATAAATTAAATTATAAATTAAATAATTCCAAAATTTAACAACATTTCAATTACATATAATTGCTGAGAAATACATATAATATGTTTTCTAATGTACCTTACATTAGAAAACAAACTTTTTTCCAGCCCAGTTTAACATTGGGAAACTCAACACGAGGCGAGGCATCGAACACCAGGCTGGGTTGTGACGTCATCCCGTAATGCGCTTGTGGATATCCAGCACTATTCTCTTGACGAGCCGAGGGTCCGAAGAAACCGAGGAAGAGCAAATTCCTCTTGTACTTTATGAGTTTCTTGCTTAAGGAATGAATAAAATTATGAGTTTATAGCTCATTATAAAAGGTGTTAGGATCGTGATGTATGACACTCCGTTTCGCTCTGCCTACCCCATTAGGGAGCTGGCGTGAAGGTGAGATGTGGCTGTAGTTAAAAGGAATCCTTTTTTGAATTAATATTGCAGTGAAACTCTTCGGGGAAATGAGGGGTTTCAATGATATTCCTAGAACAATCGAAACATCTCCCTTCTTCTGACCTGACCTGTATATTTAAAAAGACAATAGAGATGAAAACTAAAATTGCAATTTCTAAAATAGCAGTGTCAGCATGTGATCATCGCGTCGACTGCCGTAATCTGTCACATAAATCTCTCCGCGACCCTTGGGTCTGCATCCTCGTGGCATAACGTTACATAACGTTACATCACGTGAAGGACGACCTTCGATTAATTTTATTTAGCGCTTTCGCATTATAGCAGTAATAGCTGAGCCTAATCTAACGTCTATAGTAGACGTTAACCCTTATGTTACAAAATATACTGAGTAGCTTGTGCCAGCTGATTAATTGTTATTTATTATCGTTGGGTTGTTTAAAATTTATGTTAAGTAACGTCGCAATATCAGATTATTAGGAGGAAAAATTGGGCCACGTGATAGTAATTCCACCATCACCAAGGCTGTGGGCGCAGTTATATATATAAGTTTTATTGTAATGAGTAACATTCGTGTCACATTTATTGGCAACGCACATTCACATGGTGATGTAAATAGATGTCGGGAGTCACCAAAGGTTCCAGATGGTCGTTTATTTTACAAATAAAAACATTGAACCCGTTCATGGAGGTTTCAGAATATACCTACAAACTTGTAGTACACATTCATAGTGTATGAATGTGCACTCGGCCAAAAATAGTGTTGCCACGCGTAACTTGTACGACTTGTAGGAGTGTACACTACGAGTCGGGTCGTGCCCCCGTCACGACCAGCAAAAAAAGGGCTTGGCCGTACCTTTTTTTCGATACTTTAACGAACGGCTGGCGCAGTGGTAGCATATTTCGGCACATCCGTGCATCTTGCGCCGGAGGAGGTTCGAACCCACCCAGGTCATAGATGTGTATACATGTTTATCTATATATCATATGTATTTCTTTATTAAAAGTCTTAAATAAATACCACGTTTTAAATTTATAAAAAAAAATGAAAATATTTCCGTTGTCTAGTTACACAAGTCCTATCTAGAAATGGGCTAGACTAGCGTGGTGTGAAAATTCCATAGATAGTATTATTATTGTTAAATTTTGATAGCGTTTCAGTCTGACCTTGGAATATTGCGTTTATCCTAGATTTAACGTAAGCCTTTAGGTCTACAGCCCTCGAAATAGCCTTTAACTACAATATTTTTAGTGAAAAAAATTTAACACGCTTTTTTAATATCTAATAATATTACTAGCTTATCCTTACATATATTCCTCACATAACGTCCGCGATTTTTATGTAGCGAATGATAAATTCAACTATAAATACGCTCGTAGGAGAAAAGATAGATAAAACTCGTAAGCAATACTAATATATGTGTCATCTTTTCCGGTTACCGCGCTGCTCCTATCGGCTCCCTATGATGTAGTGTTCCCTCGACTTTATAGAGGAAAAGTTTTACTACCAGCCTCAATTTTTATTTCTGTTATTATTTTTCAGCCCTTTTGTGTTGTTACCACCCGGCTGCGTCAGAAGTTGAGCTGTTGCTAAACATGCGAACATGTGTAAGTTTCTGCGATAGTCTGAACGGCTCTAGGGGCCTTAGCGTATGAGGTGTCGTAAGTGAGCGACGCATACTACGAGATACTCAAAAACGCAACTGTTATCAAAATGTAACACTTACAGTTTTCAAATGTAACACTTACACTTATCAAACTGTAACACTTACAGTTATCAAACTGTAACATGTACGGTTATCAAACTATAACACGTAGAGTTATCAAACAGTAACGCTTACAGTTATTACACTGTAATACTTTCATAAATTTCACACATTAAATTTGTTACGGAATTATTCCTGTAACAGTTATCACATTTTTATTTGCACCCTTTAAACCTGTTTCTACAATTTTATATGTACGTGTCTTTTTCTGTTTCAGTTTCTTTGCCTAAAGGGAAAATTACGGCTGAGACATAGTAAATTTTGATGCTTACCCATACTGAGTGGCATTGGGCTGTGGAGGCCGCGTTTAGGAAAAAGAAGTGTTGGTCGATCATTCACCAGGTGGGAAGACGATCTCCGTGCAGTAGCCGGTCTGGGATGGATGCGAGTAGTAAGAGATCGGTCGTCTTGGCGTTCATTGTAAGAGGCCTATGTCCAGCAGTGGACCGATAAGGACTGACATTGATATTGATGGACCTAAACCATATTGATTCTACAGCTAATATGGCTATTAACACTAATTATAAACATGTATTTTTGATTACAGGTTCAAAGTATTACACTTTATTTCTGTACCATTATAAAAGCAGAAATGAAAGCAGTGTTGAAAACACTAGGTTTGTTTTTAAATTTAATTGATTGGTATTAATTTCACTATCCCACGGATTTGCTAGGACAGAAGTACCACAGTTGCATTGCATCCAAATTTCTCAAACTTATAAAAGGTTTTGCCTAATCGCTTACCCCTTATTTTATATAAAAGCCAGCTGTTTCACCACTGTTTTGTCATAAACTGAATTTGTTGCCATCGTAACGGGTAAACATTAAAAGAAAATGTTAAGGGTGGACAACCCTTATCACTTAGGTGTATGGAAAATAGACAATAACCGATTCTCAGACCTACTAAATCTGCATATAAAATTTTGTAGAAATCAGTAAAGGCCTTTTGGAGGAGCACGGTGACATGAGAACTTTATATATAAAATTATGGCGTCCCTGACTGACTGAGCATTGGAGCCGTGTTGCGGCTACTGACGCCTAAACATCCACACAACCAGGTTTTTATACACACGTAATGTAGACGTAACGTACGTAATGCATTACCAGGGTGGCATCGCTATGCCGCCCTGGTAATGCCAGCTCGATGCTCCTGCCACACGTTAGAAATATGAGCCTTCACATTTTTTTAGGAGGTGGTAGTGCCATGCTGCATAGGAGGTCTGAATTGGACTGGCACGTCCTAGGGGCTGCCACGCGTTCACACGGTGTTATAGCACAACGCTTGCGGTTTGTGACTTTCTAGTGGCCCTTTGGTAAGAACGAAGGCTACACGTCTCCAAAACAATTATAACGCTCTCCAAAGTTGAAAATTCTCGTAGCTGATTGTGAAAAGGCTCCGATAGGTCGTTGCCCTCGCCAGACTGTAAAAAAACATGAAATGTTGAATGTCGTTGCTGTCAACATGCAAATAATATCACAAGCGTTTTTAGGAAGACATAGTGCCATGATGCAAAGTAAGAGGTAGTGCCACGCATATTTCATGACACTACATCCTCTTATGTTACGGAATTGGGCTGGCACCACCGGGGAGGTACCTCTCGCTCACATAATATGGTGACATCTCTAGTGTCACGTTTCGTGTGGTTTTCAATGCCGATGCTTAGTAACCATGTTGACTATGTATGCGTCGGTAGTCGTAAAAAGGCTCGATTGCTCGTTTGCCCGCTATTCTACTAAAAAAACGAACCATTTTATTAGGGAAATGTTCTATTCTACTGAAAGACTTGCTGGTCCGGAAGCAGAATGAGCAGACAGAGTGTAAGATGAATTACATTAGCTAAATTGAATAAAAACTGTTTTTTAACATTTCTTGTCAGCCCAATGGGCATGTTATGTTTTTCTATTGTGAATAATTGATGGCATTTTAGGCTCCATTCAACGTCCATTTCAAATATCACTAGCGAGGCATGTCACTTCGCTTGACAAAACCAATTATCTTGAATATTAGATCGTTATTTTTAGAACATGTTGCTAGTGATAACAATCTAAAATGTGAAAAAGTTGTGTTTTTCGTGTATGTCGTATTTCAGGTAGGTACACTTGGTTTATTTATTATTCTTCTATTAAAGTAATGTGTTATTAATGACTACCGACGCTCATAAATATCCGCATACTTGTTGATGTTTCGCTCTCTTTTTCTGTATTTTTCTATAATTGGAGAGAAGACCCTCCAATTGGCCAACAAAAATCCATAAACATAAAACGTGCTGTAGTGAAACATGGAACTACCGCTCAATAAATTGCTCTCAATAAATTTTTGCCCCAGATATCGAGCTCGATTTAGTTCTTATAGGCTCTTGATAGTCCCCCACTATGGTTCAAGCCTAGTCATGGCGGTGGGGCTCTGTTGCCTAGGATGAACCCAAGGAACTGCTGAAGGACGCGAGGAGGAAGTTGCTAAAGGAGGTCATAGTGCTCTGCAGCTAAACTGGGCCGGCACGCCCGTCCAGGTACCGCCCACGTGATATCTTAAAAGTGATGGCTCCGCTAGCGGATGTCGTGCGGTTTGAGGGTAACGAATCGGCAATACCATTGACTATTATGATATTATTGCACGTTGGTAATCACCGAATGGCTCTGATTGCTTGTTTGTCCCCCTAAGCTACAAAAAAAGAAAACAATACTGTACGTGTTTTAAAATTAGAAAGCACCACCTTGAGATTTCCACTGGGTAAATCCTCCTCGGTGCTATTAGTCGTAACGCATATAGGCTATAGGTCTATAGGCCTCCTCGATATTTCTTTTGATCCTGGCCAACTACTGAGCATCTCTTCAGTCTGAGATTAGCACTTTCAAACACAAACCCTTTAGCTATATATCATTCGTATAGATTATAATATAAAATTAAACAAATGTCATTTTAAATCGGTTATTTACCTTTATATTTACAATACACTTAGAGATTTAGTTACAACACATATATACATAGACGTTTAACTGTAACAATTACTAAATTGATCAAAGTTATGAAATAATTAATTTCGTTTTAGAAAAATTGATTTTTATATTAAATGAATATCTATTTCTTATAATTATATCACATTTCTTTACAAGTTTACAAAGTAATATTTACATTTTTAAGTTTTAACATAAAATTTCATGTATTACTTAAACACTTCAATTAGAGGTCTATTACGTTGGCTATTTGTGTAGATAGTAGATACTAGTAGTATCTACTTAGGAGAACTGAGCAATTAAAAGTCAATATATACATAATCTAATCGACACGCATTGTTAATTTAAAACTATAATTCAATAAACTTAATTTTTCCCATCCTGCTTAAAAAATCAGTCAATTTATAAGTATTTATGATATTATTTAACATTTAAATCACTTAAAGTATATCTATAATTTACTTAAAACACATGTTTAGATAGAAATTCTTTAATCTTTCTTACAAAAATTGCATTCCTTACTTAAATTGTATCAAACTGAAAACCGAAGGTTAATTTTAAAGATGCTATGTTAACAAATATTCAACTATTTTAATATTTTCTTAAACATTTATTATTAAAAATAACAATAAATCCTAACAACTACATTTTTCCCTTAACGTAATAAATTTAATAATATTATGACTAGTAACATCGAAACGTTTGTCGCCGCGGACAAAGTCCCTGATTGAATGAGGTTTCTGTAATCTTTAGCTTCATTTTGTGACGGGTACGTGTATGTCTTATCAGTCACACTCTTAACCTCTGCGGGACATGGAAGAAGCTCAACCGGTATTTGTAACAAAGTCCTCTCATTAACACCTCTTATTATCTTAGGCTCTTCAACATACGTTTCTCCATTTTCATCATTAACATCATCTGTATCTTCCAACTCATTAATAAGATTTTCCTTTTCGGAAACTTTACCGTTCGCGTTAACATTATCGAAATAACTATGCTGAAAATTTACATCTTTGCTCAGTTTGCAAATGAAATTCTCTAAAGATGTCCTCACTTTTATACTGTTCGCTTCATGTCGGAGTTTATGCATCCAAGCTAGATGGCAATCGCAGTCGAAATCATTCCCTGTAACAATTGGTGCTTTAATTAATCGTTGATTAAACTAAAGACGACTGGAATGGGAGCGGGAGACTAATAGATTTTGTATTTAAGCATCGTATTTTCAGAAATTTAACGAGATTTAAAGTTCCTCTTATTTCATAAGGATTGTTATGAGCTGAGCGAAATTAACTTAATATAGTGCCTTTTGAGGTCACATTATTTGTATACTTTCAAATTATTATTTTTTTGTAAATATCATCATATATATGTATGGTTACCTAAAATATTTTGAAATTAATTCAAAGTTATATGGTTATAAGAAATATTTTGAGAATGAAAGTTACTTCATTAAGATGAATAAAGTAAAAAAACAACATATTTAATGATTTGTGATATAAATTCATTAAGTTCCTAAAATTAGAAGTACACTTACCTTCTAGATAAATGTAGCTCTTCTGCAGTTTGAGGTTGTCATAAATTGGACGCAGGTTATCAATAGTAAATCTTTTTAATTTATTATGTCTTAAATCTAAAGCTGAAAGTCCACGAACACCCTCGAATAGTCCATCTACTAAAGTTACCAACTTATTGTGACTTAAGCTCAATTTCTTCAATTGGGACAACCCGTCAAACGTCCTCTGTGCTAATATGTATATCTCATTATAGTCTAATAATAATTCCTGCAGATTCCATAATTCAATAAATGTAAATGAACTCAAGACAGCTATCTTATTTCTTCTCAAATCTAAACGTTTTAAATTAGCAAGTCCATTAAATGATTCCTGTTTCAATTCGCTTATATTATTTCTATCCAATTCTAACTCCAATAAATTAACTAGATGTTGGAATGCCCCTTGTTCTATAGTACTTATATTGTTACTTGTTAAAAAGAGCTTCTGTAATGACGGCAATCCATAAAACGTATCCGTTTCCAATTTCTTTATTTTATTCTCGTCCAAAGTCAGCAGAGTCAAGTTGGGCAAGTTGTAAAATGCATATCTACTTAGCACAACTATTTGATTTTTCGTTAGTGTCATTTCTTGCACAGATGTCAAATTCACAAAAGTTTCGCTCTCTATCTTCAGTATGGAACTGTATTTAATGCTCACGTTTTTAAGCTTTCTCAAATATCTAAGAACATTGGTCGGCACAAAACTCAGACCGCCGTCTGCTCTAACGTTAAAAGCCAGAATTTCTATATTAGACTGCGAGGCGAAGCTAGGCCATAATGGATCCGTCTTGTCAATGCCTCCGTTAAATACCCAGCACTCCGTTTTGGTGGCCTCATTTATTTCTGGACTGTTTTCACAGTAGCAGTGCACTTTGGAGTCTCTGTCGCTGATGTCACATATGTTAGTCGTCGTTGGTATGATCTTCTCTTTCTGTTTCCTCCGGTTGGCGTGCAGCGATTCTATTGCAAGCAGCAATAGTAGCAAGGCAGCGGGTATCTTTTGAGCCCGCATACCTTTTACCTGCAACAATAAAGAGTACTTTAGGAACGGAAATATGATATGGTGATCAGAAGCAGACAGAAGATGTCCACTGCTCGACGTAGGCAGAGTCTCAGTAATAAGATGGAGTATAAATATTTATTGCGAACATACTAGGGTGGATCTAAAAGTTCGTGGCCTAACCTACATGGAGCTGTGACATCTTTTGAATGTACCGTCATTTGTTAGTACGTGTCATATTGATTTATTGTGCGCAGTTTCATTCCGATACTGCAGAATATAAATTTTCTGTGATTATTTGTGTGAAGCAATCTGACGCAATTTTCAATAATGGAGAAAATTGAACACCATGCAGTCATTAAGTACCTCAATAAAAAGGCCTATCACCTAAAGACATCCATCAAGATATGGTGACCACTTTGGGGGAGTCTGCTCCATCGTATTCCAGAGTCAAGAAGTGGGTAGCTGAGTTTAAGCGCGGTCGTGAGAACATTAAAGATGATCCTAGAAGTGGAAGGCCTACATCCTCTACAACGAAAGAGAACATCGATAAAATTTGTGATCTCGTACTGGGTGACCGACGTTTGACTATTGGGAAGATAGCTGAGGTAACAAACATCAGTAATGACCGGGTGCAACACATAATAACGGAAGAGTTGGGGTTCCATAAGGTCCCGAGGGTCCCGAGTTTGCTTTCAGCTGAACAACAACGAGTTCGATACACAATTTCGCGAGACTGTTTGGAACTTTTTGAGACTGATCCCGAGGACTTTTTCTCTAGATCTGTTACCATGGACGAAAGCTAGGTTCACTACCATACACCTGAATCCAAGCAACAATCCAAACAGTGGAAAAGATCAGACTGTCCTACACTGAAAAAGGCTAAGGTCGTTTTGTCGACTAACAAAGTCATGGCTTCTGTTTTTTGGGATCAAACTATAAATTCTAGTTATTATTGTAACCTTTTACGAAGACTCCAGGATGAAATATAGGAAATGGCCGGGAATTTTGCGTAGTTTTGTTTCATCAAAACAATGCACGTGTTCACACTTCGGTTGAAACAATATCTGTAATCCATGATTGTGGCTACGAATTGCTGCCCCACCCACCTTATTCGCCGGATTTAGCCCCCTCGGATTATCATTTATTTCCAAATTTAAAAAACATTTGGGTGGCTCGAAATTTTCGACCAAAGATGAGGTGATAGTCGCAATAAACGATTATTTCACCGACCTTCCGGAATCTTTTTTTTCGAGGGTATAAACAAGTTGCATGTCAGGTGGAAGAATTTTAGATCCACTTTTCTTTAATTGGTCAGTAAAATACATTGCCATGATGAATTGCAGCCAATTTGCACCGGCAGGTCTGAGATGCTACATTTGACTAATACGGCACCGCCGTAAAGCGAAACGTTCCCTGTCTCATTCTGTGCGGTCTCTAAGTAAGAAGTAACCCATTAGAGAGATTGAGGATTCGAGGGCATTGCATTTACTTTCTAATTTTGTTTTGTGAGTAACCACCCATTAGAGGAGACGAGGAAAGAAGGGCGATGTATTTACTTAATAAATATGCGGTCGTCAATGGGCGTCGATACTTATGAAAGTCTCCAGCTTCTCGTTTGAATAATGCTTGAACAATTAAATAAACTTTATATACTATTGCCATAACTATTTTATTTCAATTTACACTTGTTCCAACTTATCACCCCGTCATTTACGACCGGGTTCGAGTTATCATAACACGACCTGCTTATAATTGTCATCGTCACGTGTTAACGTAAATTTCCACCAAGGAGTAGCAGTACATTCATTCCATTAAAACAAATGACGCCATATAAACAAAACTTTGAAACGAAATAGGTTAAAATAGTCTCTAAACTAAAGTATATAAATAATATTTTAAATTACATTTGTATGCAATACGCTAAGTAATCACAAAAATAATAAACGTATCCTTTTTTTATATATTAAAATTTTAGATATTGAAATACATAAAATAATTGTATAGTGAATATTTGTTAAATATTTAATTTTTAACAAAATTCATTCGCATGATATCGGCTACACTCGTATTTAAAGTATTTTGTGTGTTGTCGATGCTCGCTGAATGATTTTGATCGTGGAAGGATTCCCACCAGTTACAGATGTCCTCGTCCCATCTGTTTCAAGTTTTCTAGTCCCATCTGGTCCAACGTTCTTTGTCCTATTTGTTCCAGGTGAGAGTATTGGGAACGCATCATAGTTCAAGCCTTATCGTGGCGGTGGGGCTCAGTAGCCTGGTGTTATCCGAGACACCTTGGGCGAAGCTAATTGAACCGAGGAGGTGGCGGCTCTTAGTACCCCTCCTATAAGAAGACGGGACTAAAGACCAGGAGAAAAAATAAACGGTGGCGGTGCTTTTGCGCACGGGGCAAGGGGCAAGGATGCGAACCTCACCCCATTGCACTGTACCAAAGTCGGAGGGGTTGTCCTGTGATGCGGGACAACCCCATCTGTGGAAGTGGCTTTGGTCCCTTTGGGGGCTGACTTGCCATCGAGGTGCCCTGATGATTTGTTGTACCAGGGCACCTCACCAAAGGCGGCACTGGTGGCACTCGCGACGGTTTTTGTGGGTATTCGGCACTATATAATGTGCCGCGAGCCCCACACACCCAGGACCAGTGAAGGCGCGTGAATGCGTTTACCCGCGTCAATAAAAAAAAGGTGAGAGTATTAGAAGCTTGATCGTATTGTTAGGAACGATGTGTCTGGCTGAAACATTTCCATGTGTCTAACTGCAGACGGTCAATGGTTTTGCGACGTAGGCGCTACACTCAACGTATACTGCCGACCTAACTGGCAGCAGGGCCTGGGTGGGAACTTGGCTCCGTGGCACAGCTATGATGTCAGAAGTGGCAGATCCAGGATAGAGCCCATTAGAGGAATCCAGGTCCTTTCTGAGGAACTTGTCAGTCGCCGAGGTACACTGTTGCTGAGATATCATAAACTCCTCGGTTCTGGCGATGTTCAGTTTATCTGCAATTCCTACACTCGTTGTATCGGAGCTGATCCCACTCACTCAGTACAGATGAGTTACTCACTGTTACTACATTTCACCATGAAAGAAAAGAAAAACACAAAAATAAATGCCCAAGTCATGTCTAACAACTAATCGATATTATATATAACTTATATTTCATCAAAGTTACAACCCTTCGTTTTATCGTTTTGTGGTTAAAATATATAATGTTATTATGTACAAGTTTTCCGACGATGTTAATTTTCTCGTAAGTTTTGTTCATACACGATAGACTAGATTTTAGCTTGAACTACGATCTCTCAGTTTAAGGTGTTAGCCATTAGAATATTGTTAGAATATTTCGCTAAAAAGGACGAAGTAAACGACACAGAAAAGTACAAATAAGATTGGAATAAATTTCAATTTCGGGACTAAATATTACACGAAAAATAAATGAATGAATAATCAATTTAGGCACAGCCGTGCAGCTTATGTAACTTCATTACCAATTGGCGACAAAAATATGCAAACCAATTCGTGACCGGAATTAAATTATATTCTCGAAGGCGCTACACAGCGCTGCGGGCCGCTGCGGCTGAATTAACCGGTACTGCCAGCTAAGCTGTTCTGTAGTTAGGTTATTGCTGATCTTTCACAAAAACGGTTGCACGTTTAACACAAACCTAGTTTATGATTGCGTAATGGACCTTATATAACTTTAATCAATATTTTTCCAAGTTAAATATATTGTTCTTGCTCGACTGCGTCCGTAGGTGGTTCATTTGTTCTTGAGCCAATGTATGTAGATTATGTTTTACTTTAAATGGGATTAGCCAATCATTCCCACCACTGCTACTCCTATGCCGCGAGGCTCCACAGTGGAATCCACTATGAACACATTGATACGATCCCAGAGAAGCCCGTGGGAAAAATCTAAAACTATCTTAGAGTCGTGTAATAAACCTGTTGTATGTAAAGACTATTCTTCACTACATTATTTATTCCTCGTCACCTCCACCTAGCCCACACAAAATATACTCAGGAGCAGAACCATCGGCTATGTATGTGCACTACGCCGACATATATTTAAAATAATAACTCAAACCCCGATACAGTCTACAATCCCTTCACACTGAATAAGTAATATGCAAGACCCCACGTCTTGCATATTAGCCTGTAGCCAGATACATTCGTCTGAAAATCGGCCACTACTGTAAATGGATGCAAGCGGGCTACTTGTCGTGTGCAAGGCTGAAACGTCAAACCGTTATCTACAGCTTTGCGAACTTATCTGCGAGTGACGTCATTTGTGCGGAGGAACCGTTGCCGTATCGTACTGGCATGAGCCTAAGACCTGGGTAGAATTATCAATGGGCTAAATATAAATTAAACAAGTCCAATGGGCCGTATTTACGGATCTCATTATGTTTCAAAATTAATCACTTCTGTAGGTTTTTCCTTCGCCCTTTTTTCGGAGTTAATTGTTTTTTAAGGTAAATGAAAGCAATTAATAGTTACATTCTGAAAAGAAAGGAAAGTTAATTTATATCGTAAACAGTTGACTTTAAATATTCCAGATATACATCATACGTAAGGAAATACGGGCAGTAGACTGTGAAGTGCTTGCGTACCGTTTCATGTGGTTTGTTACTTGTTGTTTGTTGTGTGTGTATTTATGTGGGGGGGGGGGGATTAACAGTCGTGTGTGAAGAACATATTTCCGTAGCTCTGGTTGTGAGACGTTTTGAAGGATCCTATTTGTGTCAAAGATAATTAGTTACTATTTATGACATTATACAAAGTTTAGGAACTTGCGGTAAACGAAAAACAAAATGTTACGTGACACAAATCTGGAGTTGGATTTAGAAAATACAAATTTCTATTCTCTCCGCCTCAGATGCATTGATTGTTTTTATAGAATAATTTTCCAAAATTACTATACCGAGTGCGTTACCCTTCCCTCTCCCCCGACGTTCGGCTACTCACAAACCGCACGAAACGCAACATTGAAGATGTGACTTTACGGCGGTACCATGTGAACGAGAGCTACCTCCCCGGTCGTGCCGGCCCAATCCCCTTGTTTAGAAGGATGTAGTGTCATGCTCTATCCATGTTACTACCTCCTACTATGCAGCACGACACTACATCTTCCTAAAAATGTTTGTTATGCTATTTGCATGTCGACAGCGATGACACTCGACATTTTATGTTGTTTTACAGTCCAACGAGGACGACGACCTATCGGAGCCCTTTCACAATTAGCGAGATTGTTTCGAAGACGTGGGGCCCTCGTTGTTACCAAAGGGCCACTAGAAACTCACAAACCGCAAGCGTCTACAGCACCGTGTGAACGCGAGGCAGCCCCCAGAGATTGCTAGTCCAAGTCAGCCACATAAACATACCATACAAAACACAAACTCAACGAGACATGCGCTCACACTCACAGGTCAATGATGATCATACATACGAATTTAGTTGTAAAAGACGAGAACAAACATTAATTAGGCTTAACCTTACAATGTTATTCCAACTTAAAAATGTTTTAAGCGAAGCGTTTTCCTCGGAATTTGCACTTTACATAATAATTTTAAAAAAGAAATAATATGGTTCCGCAGAACAATGGTGTAAAATTCGGAGCCAAATTAAGGTTCGTCTTTTGTAACATTTACGTAAAAGTACTACTAATTAACTTACATATTTATCAATGTTACAAAGAGGAAACATATGATTGTTTGTTTATTTGCATTGAATACTAATCCTATTTAAAAATTACTTTACCATCAGAATCCTACATTATCTTGTACATACATAAGCTATGTAGCATTTTCTAGCAGGTTATTGACCATTATATAAACTTTGATAACTAACCAAAGCTGTCAATAATTTCGGCGGTAAAAAAATTCATATTGCCGCCGAAATTATTGACAGCTGACAGTCCCGGCAGACGTTGTTCTGTCATAAATTTAATTTGATGTCATTTTAACGCCTACGTTCAACAGCGGACACCATGGCTGATCCATTCATTTTGCTACGTGTAACGTTCACTAGGCCGCAATTAAAATTTATAATTTTTATATTTCATACGCATCAATGAAGCCGGAACGTACTGTCATATACACATTCCGCGTCACTACCATGTCGCTGATTTCCGAAAGTGTTGAACCGATTTTGTTGAAATGTAATACAGATATGTGTCGCTGTCCAATTTATTTTATGCAAAAAGTATTTTATTGCGTGTAATAGGCGCAATAATTTATTTGCTAGCACAGCAAGTCCGTCTGTCACGTATATATTTCTGTAATTTTTTTTTTAATGTTCACCCGTACAGTTCATCCGAGTGTGTCGGTTCGTCAACTTTCTGAATTTGTTATCCTCGCACCTCACGTGTCAGAGAAGTACTTTCTTATATAGTCTCGTGGACGATTTTGTGCTTTAAACAATTTTGTCCGAAATTTTACTCTTAGCAAGAAGTGTATGTCAATGAGATGAATCATCTGGGTAGATGATAATTAAATAGAGCGCGTAGTAAATATGTGTTTGGCATAATTACAATTCCGTGGTGCGTATGCGTCCCAATCAATGTGGAGAGAGTACAGGGTCTCATTGACGTATACAGTGTAAAATTCTGGTTGGATTCAGCTGTGCAGGAGCACAAGTAGGAACTTGGATGCCATCTATTTTTGGCTTTAAACGTCAATACAATCCTGCATTTTAGAGAGAAGATGAAAACACTTCATACTCTTATTTTTTTCTGGTTAAATTAGCTGCGGGTCCTGTGTAAGTGTTTAGCATTCACTCGGAGTATATACAGGCCGTAGGAAAACTAGGAAATCTGGAGTTTTGATGCGTGGTCTATTGGCCAGAACCAAGTCAGTTCGAGTCGATGACATCCATAGCCAACATATGTCTGGCTTATTGTATTTGCTTTCCCGATCCATATCGCCCAATGGACCACTCGCTCAACATATCGCCCAATGGAGACACTAACAAACGACATGGAACACGACATGGCTATGTCGTGTTTCGTGCCGTTTGTTAGAGTCAGTATTATGATAACTAGAGGCATCTCTATACCTCTTTGGTCAGGGTAAATCCTTATAAAGTCAGGTCTTCGTTAGATTTCTGAAATCATAATTAAACTGGAATCGATACTACGCCTTGAATTTACAGTAACTTAAACGATTATTACCGTTGCGTTTAAAAACCCATAAATCATACTCCAAACGGATAATAACCAGGTAACCGAGAACTTCTAAACTGCGACAGTTTGGCGACTCAATTTAACAGCGAGCGTACAATTTGGGCATCAAGCAACTATTTAAGTTCGAAATGGTCCCTTAATTAACTTCTAAACTAGCTCCGTTAACCGAACGCTTGCGAGCCAAAGGAACTGCCAATCAGACTCGCAAGGAAGCCATTAATATTTATGAGCTGTTTCAGATTTGTCATCATCAGTATGGAAGTCTTTGTTTAATGTTTGACTCATAAATCAGAGCAGACTTACGAATACGAGAAATAAAAGAAACTAAGCCTTGTTACGTTGGAAGGTTTAGCCGCAGGCGTAGATCTCGTCTAAGCTATCATGGTTATGCTATTTTTTAATTTGCACTCAAAATACTTTGCCAAACTTCATACTTAGTGGATCACTCTCGCGGCCTAACATCAAGAATCCTTTTTTCCCAGTATAGGGGGACAAACAGGCAATCGGAGCCTTTTTATTATGGACTTTCCTTTCATAATGTACGTGAGCACTAATAGAGGATATTTAGAAATTCAACCACTAAGGGTGTGAAACGTAAGAAATAATGTAATTATAATTCGAAACGAAGTCATAAGATAGCGAACTAAAGCATCCGATAGCATGTGACGAATAAGCTCACTGAAGTGGCAATGTGCTGGTCACACACTCACAAGAACATATGGCAGATGCGCTAGAAGGGTTCTGTAAGGTTAAGGTTAAGGTGTAGTAAGGTTTTGGAAAACGGAGTGTTGGTCGACTGTTCGCCAGATGGGAAGACGATCTCCGTGCAGTAGCTGGTCTGGGATAGATGCGAGTAGCAGGAGACCGGTCGTCTTACCGTTCATTGGAGGAGGCCCATCCAGCAGTGGAACGATAAGAGCTGATAATGATGAGATGAAGGGTGAGAAATAGGGGGATGAAATTTGTCATGTTTATTTTGCCATGTTAAGCGGTGATATCACGGGATGTTGTTTGATATAGCTTGGATATCACTCACACTTATAAAAAGTGGAGACTGTATTTCTGTTGGTAAATTGAATGGATTCGCACAGGTGTATTCTGATGAATCGTCAGATTTAAATGGAAAAGCAAAGTGGGAATGCATGCAGCCGCCCCAAGGGAACACTAATTTATTCCCTAAAGATCCTATAGAATTGTTACAGGTAATGGAGCTGCTGGTTTGAGAGAGATACATTTCAAAAAGATGCTGATGATTCGATAAAAATTGCAGGGCATGCATGTGGATCGCGACCGTGATCTATGGCTATTATGATGATTATTCAATTGACGTTTTATTGAAATCTTTAAATTATATACATTTTTTATACTTTTTAACATATAAAGCACTTTCATCCTTCAAGTTTCTCTCACGTAATAAATGAGAGGCTTTGTAGCGATGTTACGTAAAACCTTTGCATAAACAGATACTTAGAACGCTAATGGTTGGTACCGAAACTTGCCTCGTCACTTCCCCTCTGTCAAGTTAATGTTGGGTGCGCAAATCGGATTTCTGTAGGCGACTCGAATTCCAATATTAATATGCTATTATTTTATATACTCTTACATCATGCGCCCGCTTCTCTATTATTTTCTGATTATAATCAAACAAAGTATGCAAATGTTGTACATTGTAATAAAAGTATTTTAACAGATTTTGTCGCGGTATAGTTGTCAGGGTAGTAAAATACTTTATAAACCGCGATAAAATCCATACCTAAACGGCAATTCTCATCACCGTTCATTACAGTTATCTCCCGTGAGCAAATCTTTGTGTCAGACAGCACTAGGTATCAGCGATAAGCAACACCAGAACACAGCACATCAGCATGTCAAGTAAATTCTGCGAGACAACAAGCTTCTGCTACCCCGTCTGCTCCACAGAAACCGAGTGAAACCGTCGAGAGCTCGCCTGTAATATTACCATATTTATACGGGGTCTCTGACAAAATTGCCCATATTCCTAAGCGTGCTTGAATAAATGCTTATTTTATCAATTCTTATCACCAGTAAAATGCCACATCATTTCACTGGTTGTAAGAGATGTCAATGTACACGCTTGATTGTAATTGTGAACTCTCCTGTATAGGGCAAACTAAAAGACATGAATGATATGAAACCCTGACGTGTTACAAAACCTGCGGTCTGTGAGCATGCTGAAGTTGGCCTCTGTCACTACACGAGATTGGATAAAGCACAAATCCTCACTTGATGACACCAATACCTTCCAAGAATGATATCAGATTGAAATTGAAAAAATATCCAAATTTCAACTGAGAAGATGGCTGGGTTCCTCCTTCTGATTGGGGAATCATAATCGAATCCAAAACTAAACATTACGCCACTAGGCAGCAAGGTATAATAAGTACTGTTTGCGTTAATTGAAACAACTAAATAATTATAATTCTCTGTGTCGTTTTAGTAATATATTATCTGGATATCTGTCGTCGGAATGGTAAAATAATTAAATAAACCGCGATAAAATCCGTAAAAGTAGTTTCATTGTAATTTAAAACTACTTTGAAAATTCGAGAAATAACAATATAATTTTGAACGTAACAACGTTCAAAACATGCGACAAATTGAACAACACAATAAACATTCTTCATTTGAGTGTAAAACAAAAACACCGAAAAGAAATAACAAGAAACAAAAGGTTAATAAGCGAAGTGGCGGCCCGACGAAAACGTCACTGAAGTTTTCACGGGAATTTTGCACATATTTTCTAAAACAAGCGAAATCTAGACGAATAAATTCGGACGCAAATTGTTCGAATGTCGTAAAATAGATGCATTAATCCATTCTAATTCCGTGCGTGGTAGTTCATATGAAATTCATGTGGGCGCAGTGCGCCGAGAGACCCATAGCCGAATATATGTTTAGATGTGCCGCGCCAACATATCTGAATAATAAACATTTGTGTTGGCGATTCGTAATTCTCATTTCACGATAAATCTATAGCCGCAGTATGTCTGTATTTAATTTGATGGACCACGAATATTACAGGCATATGTTTTGGTAAGAGGTCGAGTACTTGCTGTATTGCAGCCAAAATGCACCGGCACGACCAGGGTTCGTCTCGCTCACATGAGGTCGTATCATAATGTGTAATGGGCTTGCGATGGCGATTCGTGCAGTTTGTGAGTAGCCCTTGGCGAGAATAATCTGGTGGGCGGATGGGATGAAAAAAGGCAACCCAACTGTATAATAATTGTTCGTGCCAATGTTTGTCCCAGGCGGTGCCATGTTCGTTGTACTCGGGAAATAATTACTAAAAATATAATTATATATAAGTATTTTAAGGAATATTTTCTTTATATTTTCGCGTTCTATTAAAGTACTTTTCAGGTCGTTACAGGAGCGACAGACTTCACGAGTGAACTGTGACAATAGATCTCCCGATGCCACGATATACAACGCAATACGCATGAGCTAGAAGTTTGCAGTCGGTAAGAATGGAATGCAGTCATCTGGCCACGACACGAGATTAAGAATGCACAAAAGCTGGAGAGAGTGCATAATAAATTAATCTACCCAGCTATATTTCTACTATGTGTGGTCTATCACGAATTAAGAGTCAAAAGGGAACCTGCACTCATTTGTTATATCTTTGAAGTACGCGTTATTTGCATTACATAACGTCGATCTACTGGCGCCGAATGCTACCAAACTGGAATGTATGGCGACGGTGGTGGTATTTTGTGGGTG